>CH003035.1:1346472-1385799 GCA_000149265.1 Ciona savignyi
AGCAAATTAAGTTTGTTTATTAATTTTTGTTTGAGTAAAATAATTCGAACCACTGGCATGAATAATCAAAATCGCGGTAAATACACGTGATCCTGGATTCGCGCCAACTTCCTTATGAGTAATCAGCGCGGCAAGGCAAAAGGCAATGCCGTGTCCGGCCGGTTAGTCAGGAGGTTAAGTGCGTCGCCTTTCAATCGAAAGGTTGCAGGTGCGAAACTGGTCGCTAGCTAGTCGGTTGTGTCCTTGGGCAGGGCACTTTACGGACATTGCCTGAACCCAGCGGATTAGTGGGTTCTACCAAATTAAAGGAACGTGTCTATTATATACAACACACTACAATAGCTCCGGTAACTCGACGTTGAGCGCGAGGTGATTTGACGATTGCCCGTGTGTTAACCCCCTTGGTTTTTACATTCACGGGGATAAACATGAATATCCTGTCCTGACCAAAAACACGATGATTTTTTTTAATTGTTTGTTTTAAATAACGAGGACGTCATAAAAATTACGATAATTCCGTATTACGTAATTGAGCTGGCGTAATTCCTCAACACAACTTTGATCAATTACGCCCAGTTCTATGCAGTTTCACTGTACATAAAACTTTCAAAATGCCACGTGTTTACATTTGTATTACCAATGCCGGTGTGATTGCAGGTTGATTTATAAGATGCAGTTTTATTCAAAATATTATAACATGAATATCATATCCTATTTTAATCAGTACCGCATCGGTATAATTGTGATTGTGGCCTTTAATTTAGAGGAAGCAGAAAAGGTGTAGCCAGTGGCCTTCAAGCATATTGTAGCAGAAACCATCAGCACTTACTTTTTATCTTTGTTAAAATAAATAAATGTTTTTAATTTTTACTACTAGACTAATCGTATTTATAAAATGTTTTAAAGGTTAGTTAAAATGGTAAATATTTCTTTATGAAAAGTGATACGATGAACTTGTTAAATGGTATGTATTATCCGATGCTCTTTCGTTTGCCTTGTCTATTGTAAAACCTGTTTTTACGCTAATGTACATACCTAACCATCGTGCGACAAAGCAAAATAGTTGGATTTAATGCATCATTGCTTCATAATGTCAAACAACAACATCGTGTAAGAACGGCTTTTATTTTTACACAAGCCGAAGCAGTTATAAGACCGTTGCTGAACTAAGGATTTAAGCGTACCATATACTTTAGGGTTATTAGCCGGACACCTGTTTATATCATCAATGTCCGTGGAAACGTTATCATATTACATTTGTGTACACGTGTTACGGGCTGCGTGTCTTAGAACTCGTCATACATGTGGCGATATCGCAGTTTATATTGCGTTCCAAAAGGATGCGTGAACTTTGGTTAGCCCTTCTACACACTGCCACTCTTGATACCATCGTCTGATTGACAGTTCAGGACTTAAATGAATCGTGTTGTTAGTTATTCCCACACTCTTCTTCAGGGCTCTATATCGTTTTGGTCTTATTTAAATTTTGATTGCTTAATATTGTTCTTTCGCCTAGGTTTGGCGCCCGCGTCCGCTACATTTATTAAATTATATCCTTTTTTAAATGACGTGTTTTAACGACTGTTCGTTTTGCCGGCTTTTCCCGTTCCTGTGTCGTGATTATATTCGTTTGCCATTTTTAAATAGTGGGGCAAAAAATGAATTAATAAACTAAACTAAGTTGTATGCTAATGTCCAAAGATTTTTTGTAATAGAAAGACAAATCACAGTTGTATATTTTTTTTATTAGTCACATGACGATAGTACAAAAACGGATCAACTTTTTCAACTCATTTTTATCAGTACCCAAAAAAGTTGGTTTTCGTGAAAGTCCATCCGGAGTTTTGTATTGCACCTCAAGTCGAAAGTTTGGAGTCCATGTAGCGTACCAACCCACGATTGAACTGTGCAGCAAAATTCTGGCATCTTCTTTAATAAATCACCTTAATCGTAATATTTAGTACATGTACTGTGGCGTTACTATATTCGAGGATAACTCCTACGAACGACATGGTTAACCATTTTAGTATATATAAAGGCAGTCAAAATCGTACTTATCATAAGGGTGTGAAAATCTTAAAGGAAGGCTGTAAAATGTTAAGCGTAATCTACCAAAGTATTATTAGTTTATATAACATTGCGTTTAGAATAGTAAGCATTATGTAAAATCCAAGTAGGCCACTCTGGTTCTGTAATATTTAAATACAAACGCACTTACCGCGCTGGCCTACTGCTTAACTATTCAAAATACGACATAACGATAGAAAAAATATCCCGCAGCATGAAAATTAATCTTATGCATTGTATAACGATTAATTATCACTTACCTGTGACAGCCGTACGTTGTTCGTCTGCAGTCCAACATAACCGCAGTTTTGTTGCATTACCTTTTGGGTAACTAATGCAGCAAAAGCTGCGGAGGTGCTGACACCCAGCTCTGTCTCCGAGTGCCGCTCCTCGGCGAGCCCACGCGTTATATTTGCATCCAACGGATGCATAGGTGGCCACGCATCCATCTCCTATTGTGCTCTGATGTATACGTCACAATGGAAGAAACAGACTACTGTTTCGCGGATTACGCCATTATTGCCGCAGCGAAAAATAAAACTAAGAACCGTGTTTACTTGAAAAGTAAAGAAAAATACCGCGTTTACTATTCCCAAAATTGCATTATATGTTAAACTACGTTATTTAAATCCCAAGTATATATCGAAACCTGAAGCCATAAGAATGCATTATCATTGGCTGCTCATTGTTGAAACTATAAGAATTCATTTGATTGACGGCAAATATTTTGGCGGATACCGCAGCGATAGGTATAAACATATTGTTTATAGTTTGTTTCTAGGAATCGTATTGTAATTTGTAAATTGCCAATTGTTCGCGTTCCGATGCCGATGCGTTGATTTTCTAAGGTAGGTGTCAGCGTTACCAAGAACTGAACGAAAACAAAATTTAAGGATGCTCATTAAAGGATGACTGTATGCGACGGATTATCTCTGCGCAATAGGCCTTTGTAGTTTATGCAAAGATAACCAATTCAGCACCTAAACGAACTGATTTAAATCCTTTTTTGTAGTCCACTACAATTTCGTTTAACTTAATATGCCATATTTATATGAATACAGATTACGTCGCATTTCTTTTAGTCACACTAACACTTACCAACGCGTGTATGTGCGTGTTACTGAGGTTTATCGTACAAGCTTGCTATGTATTGTGTATGAAGGTTTGTTATATACATGGTAGTGTGTGGAATTAAAAAAATTAAACAGTTACAAGGTTAAAATTGTTTAGGACAGGGATGTCCAACCTTTTATTGTAATGGGCCGCATTGTCACTTAAAATAATTCAATGGGCCGCAGAACCTATTAAATTTCAATAAAAATGGCAGGGTTCGAATTAATGGTTTTGAAATGATTTGCGAAATGCGCGGATAAGGAGCGCGCGAAAAAAAAATTGGTTATGATAAATTGCCTTAAACGACCAGAAAGATATTTATATCATAAAGCAGACAGTACCGTTATTAAGTAGTACAGTAATGATAAATTGCAATAAACGTAAATTTAAAAGGGGTGTGTCGCATCTTGCCAATCATAAATAAAGGAATCGAGGTATATTAACGCATAATGGCGATTATTGCCTTGTGATAGCAATGCTTATTATGCATCAATAATGCAAAGTAAAGCCAAGGTAAATAAATAATGCTATGTTGAAGGCAAACGATGTTATATTACGTGTTGAGGATTTAATATTAAAAGTGCGCGAAATCAGTACCGGTAATTTATATTTTTGCGATTTAGTTAAATTTTGTAATTCGCGAACTTTAGAAAACGGTTCGCGAATAGCGATTCGCGATCCTTTAATTCCAACCCTGAATGGGTACATAAAGAAACAATTAAAAGCCATTAATTTCATCTTTGAAAAAAAATGAACAAATAACACACATATAGAAAGAAACAAAAACTTATTTCTGCAATACAAAGTCAATGAGATAAGTGTTTGTTGTCAGTCTGTTTCTTTCTGCAGTTTTGATGTTTACTGCGTCCCTAAAAGCTGACTGATACATTTGAATTAGGCCAAGATTAAGTTCAAAATACTACTTAAAGTAAAAATGACTAGCGGGCCGCACAAAAATCTCAGGTGGGCCGCACTGCGGCCCGCGGGCCGCAGGTTGGACATCCCTGGTTTAGGATGTAGTCTTAGTTTTTTAATCTAAGCGCGAAAAGTTATTCATGTAAATGTGCTGCCGTAATATTTATAACTACATATGGGACTATTAACCAAACCTGCAACTTTGTTTGCAATATAAGTATTGGAAAAAAATCAGTTTTGGAAGTTCACATAATCAAATATTTTCTTCACTGTCGGCCCTCATTAAAAGCCATTTAGTATGACAGGTACAATTTCCGGCGTAGAAATAACAGCCCATCTTCTCTGCAGAGGAATACCCGGACTATTGTAATGTATCTGATATTTGATACTGGGATTATTACAAGGGCTAGGCACTGTCGCACAAGAGTATTTCCCTGCTCTAAGTAGACAGGTTATTTTATTGTTGTATCCAAAAACTAATAAGCTACTTTAATAGTTTTACCCTCACAACACAACTATGTGTTTCCGTTTTCTTTACCGAACTAAATATCCCAGGTTGATGTTTGAAACCGTCCATGGATCGCTCTTTTCTATCGAGTGGTGGAATCGCTTCCTCAGTTCCCGTCAAATACGTAATGTCCCAGTGACTTTTGCAGAAATGAAAGTGCAATTATGTGAGGAGCCTTCGAGAATTTACGGTATATAAATCCGTTCGTGTCAATGTAGATATTTGTATTTTTCCATGACCGATAAAAGGACATAATGTTGACATATTTTGGCACACTTGTCATCTATACATTATGATACACCTTACTATCTTTATACAGAATAACATGATTTTAAATAATGTCGAAATGATGATGATCGCTTTATTAAATTGTTTTATTTGCCTTATGTTATTTGATTAAACAAGCAAACTGTCTTACAGGTCGTAGAAGGAGGGTTTCCGAGCATAACATAGCAGAGCTTCATAAAACAACTGAGATACCAAATAAGACGGAAACACGTGATAGAGACATCGGTGCAGTGCCAGTAGAACAGCAAGAAACAACTGGCGACCAAGTAAGTCATAATAATACATAGATTTGGGGTTATTTTAAGTGTCATTTTTCTGTAACTCGAGACTAATCAAACTCTCTGTGGCTATCTGCCACTAAAGTTGTTCTTTAATTTAAAATTTTAGTTTGCACTGTTTTATTGCAGCACAATTATTGTAAAAACATTCTTTTTGTAATACTTTTGCATACGACCAATCGTGCCCCGCTACCATCTTTTCATTACTAACCATACACACCAATGAGTACCTTAACAAAGTAATTCATGGTTAAAAATCTTGTGGATGGCTATCTACACGCACAACCAACAACACTTCACGTAATACCTGTGTTTCACCAGGACGAAAACGATGATAATTCCCTCGCTCCTGAAAGTGGTAAGATATATTTGCTACGGCTTAAGAATAGGATAATAATGTTTTGTAAGCAATCGTCAAATTACCTTAGTGCTCAGTGTGGGGTAACCGAAGCACCTTATACGATTAAGATGTTGTTTTGTGCTGTTTTTATTCCAGCCCTTTAACGCACTCGGTTACGCGACGTTCTTAAAGTTCCGTTTCCAAATATACAAACGACTAGACAATCTATTGGCTGCCTGCATACCGCCGACGCCTTTACCGAATAAGCCTGACTAAACGAGTATGCAATTTAAATCAAGTTAAATATAAATATTGTTGCTTAGAAACATATATTTTCCATCGTTGTAATGTTTCAGCCGAACAACGTACAATGAGGAAACAACTAAAGAAAGCGATCAAGTCCCGTGAAGAGCCCCAGCTGGAAGAAAGTATTAAAAAATACAAGACGATCGAGCCAACCAAATCACTTGATTCTCTGGTTAAAAAAGCCAAGAATCTACTGGAAATGTTAAAATGCTCTAAAGGTTTATTTTATAGGTTACATTATTTAGTTTTACCTAATTTTTAGGTTACATAATTTAGTTTTGGCTTACATTTGTTTGTTTTTTCCCCAAAAACTGTAATAATGTTTCTTGTATTAAACCAATATCTTCAATCAAATAGGTTGTTTTAATTTATTTTGTCGATCCTAGTATTTTCCAAAGATAAAAAATTTAAAATTATACTGTAATAGTGATAACTCATTTTATTGATTTTCAGGTTTAAGTAGCGCAGTGTTGAGTCGCGTGATCGCCGATATACAATCTGCCGTTGATAGAATAAAGAAAGGAGGCTTCGATGAACTGTCGAGTGATGTTGCGTCTGCTGAGAAGTTGTTGCTTAGATTGAGGCATTTGGAAAGACTGCGCAGTGAGGTAGGTATGTATGGAATTAGCTAGTATATCTGTAGCGACCCACCATTTACCAGGCCTGTAGTCATATGCTATTTACCGCACACTCTTCTTCAGGGCTTCATATCCTTTGGTTTTAAATTAAAATTTGTTTTCCCAATATTGTTTTTTTCGCCTAGGTTTGGCGGCCGCGTCCGCTATATTTATTAAATTATATCCCTTTTTCAATGACGTGTTTTAACGACTGTTCGTTTTGCCGTCTTTTCCTGTTCCCGTGTCGCTATTTTATTCGCTTGCCATTTTTAAATACTAGGGCAAAAAATGAATAAACTAAACTAAACACTCTCGGACAGGTCTTGTCGTTTTCTAAAGAATTTCAAAGTCACGACACAAAGCCGGGGATAAAACAGATACGCGGAAGGTTTAAACTACAGGGCTATACTTAGTTAACGACATAAAACTACATCTGCATTCGTCCTTGTGGTTTATATATCATATCTTATATTCAGTGTTGTATGTTTAATTATATATACATACCTGTGCTTGTAATAAAAATGGACACACTAGGGTCATATGCTTCTTATACAAATGCTTACACTTCCCGTTCTAGTAGAACTATGAGTCAACCTGAACGCATAACCTACTGAGACATGTCGATTTTTGAGTAAGAAAATGAATGTAGCTTCGTCCGCATTACTCTACCCGATTTATTAATGAGATCAATCTTATACAAATCCTTTTACTCTTAAACTCCAGGTTCTCGAATTAAAACAAAGCACGATTGCCGAATTGAGGAGTTACAAACAACCGATTCCGGTAATACACAATGTGATGAAGGCAACATATATGCTGTTGGGCGTGCCTGAAAACGAAACAAAGGTATGCATTTATGAACATCTTGTGACCAGCACTAGAAATGTAGCAGAGACGTCAGTTTTTGTATAAAGTATTTCTTAATAGCACCAAGCTTAACTGTGTATGAGGTTTCGACGTAGCTTTTTGCTTAGTGCCATAATAAATAAGGTTTTGGTAGTTAGAGCAGCAGGCTAGTATTGCGGGGTACAGTTTCATATGTTTTTTTTGTGATGTCATAGGAAATATTTTATTGATTTTAACTGCAGTGCAAATGATACAAAGTAATACAAAACACAATTAAATCTGGTATATTGGTATACAAATTACCACATGGTTTTTCGAATTCCACACACCGATAATAGTTATTGTTGCGATAGATGAAACTTATGTTGCTGTTGACTGTACATTTTTAGACCTTTTTGTTCATTTACAGTGTACTTTTTGTTGTATTTGCTTAGCATTTCCAACAACACAAATTGATTTTTTTTAAAACTAACTGAAATGAAAAAGTTTGATTTTCGTGGTACCGTCGACGACGGCTAGTGACGCGTGGTTGATAACGCACAGAATCCGCGGCTCGTATATCCCATTGTCATGTGTCAGTAAATGACGTACAAAACCGCCGTCCGAGTCGAACATTGTTACACGATGCCGGGCTTTATCGGCTACCAATATATTGCCGAAGCCGTCGACACAAATTCCACGCGGGTCCTCTATTGCGCAATAATCGCAGCTTCGGGTTTCGGAACTAAAAAGAAACAAACTGTATATTTAACACGTATGGCTTGAAAAACATAAATACTGCATGCTTATTTTAAGTACATGTACATATAAAGTAAATTTGCAATATATTAGTTTGTCTACAAATTTTGCTATAAATCTTTTGCTAAACATAGAAATTAGATAGCAATGTATTGATTGAATATAAGTAGTAAATTAGGGATAACAAATTATCCACAAAAGCTATGCCAAACATAATAACAGATACAATGTTGTTATTTGTGTACTGGTATTACATTATGTTGGAAAATTGGGGTTTACAAAATCAAACTGATTTACTGCACACCCAACTATTGTTAAATTTTAATTAATTTATATTCGACGTATTGTAATATTGCCAAGGTTTGGATGCCTCTTCCGGTAGATTTAATACTTTTTCTTACTTTAACATTTTAAAGTTTGACATTATAAAATATTTAATATCGCATATTTATATATCTTTAATATTTTTTTTATAATAATGTGTTTAATCTTCTCCGGTAACTGCGTAGTTTCTTTTATTTGATTTGCTGTAACATTTGTGACAAAGGGCAAAACATATGACCACCCACCATATACCAGAAAACTGAAAAATACCCACCTAGAAAACTGAAAAACACCCACATTATACTAGAAAACTAAAAAATAGCCACCTAAAAAAACTGAAAAACACCCACAATATACTAGAAAACTAAAAAATACCCACCTAAAAAACTGAAAAACACCCACCATATACTAGAAAACTGAAAAACACCCACCATATACTAGAAAACTGAAAAACACCCACTATATATAGAAAACTGAAAAATACCAACCTAAAAAACTGAAAAACACCCACCTTATACTAGAAGAGATCGAGTCATCACTATCGTTATCATTCGGGCTTGGATAAGACGTGTTAAACAGCTTGTCCTGCTCCACGGTTTGTTGAGCGTTGCTGCTTCTTTTCTTTATTGATTTCCGTAACAGTTTCCTTGCTATGGACGCAAAGCAGCACCGAAGCTTGCCTCGATTTACTATTTTCTCCGTACTGACATCTCCCGGTTTAAATAAAGTGTCCTCGGAATAAACTCGCGAAGGCTTCGCTTCAATTCGGGTGAAATTAGATGATGTAAACTCTTTTTCATCTAATAAAAAGGTTAATGCTGTTGTGTGGGTGATGGTTTTCAAATCGGCATGGTTTTTGAAAATGTTGGTCAGATATAATGTTATTTTAAATATGTTGATTAGATATTATGTTATTTTGAGAATGTTGATCAGATATTATGTTATTTTGGTACGATATTATGGTATTGTTAAGGTTTAAGTTTTATCACCGTCAAAATTGCCTTTTCAAATACTGAGTTTTACCTTTGCATCGATAGCAACCCGGTCCAGCCAAAGATCCAAGTTCATATGCAACCGTTCCGTCTTTGTTAAGAACCAGTACTTTCTTCAGTCCAGTATCACTAACGATAATCTGTGAATAACATGTTTTAACCAACATTTAAACGGAGTTTATTCACACAAGTTGTAAACGATGTGATACTAAGATAGCAAGTCTTTTATAACAAGGTGTCTACCGAAGTCCGGTGCAGTGTCATTGGCACTAACAGTAGCCCCGGAAGATAGCTTAAGTCTTTCATTACATGGTGTCTACTAAAGTCCGGTGTAGTGTCATTGGCACTAACAGCAGCCCCTACCAGTAATACCTGTTGCTTGTAATTAGTGGCGACATAGCGTGGAGCTGACAACACGACGGTCTCAGGGGATGTGTCTGCTCGCCGAGATTCCAATCTTAATTTAACTCCAGTCTTCCTGTCGTTAAATACGTTAAGCACGTCAACCAGTTGTTTGTTAAAGTACAGCTCATGCGTACGGTGAGTTGTAAAAGTTTTGATCTTTGTCATAACATTACGCACTGTAAACCTACAGCGTTTATGAATCTGGTACATGTATTCCAGACGGAAAATGTTATGTCGACTCATAAATCGTAAAAAATGATATTTCTACAATACTCGGAACATTTTACAAACCAGTGCCTATTTGAAAAACATTGTATCATTAAAGGAAGATAACTTACCCGGATTTCTTATTTTGGCTACCGATTACACGTAGTAGATTGCCACTCGGATCTATCACGTAGATTACACCTCGTTTGCTTTCTGCTACAATGTAATTACCTGTACAAATCGAATAAGTGAAATCCTGTTAAAGTTTCCAAGGATCGATAAGTTTTGCCCGATCACAACAAGCACGCATCGACGAAGTTAAACAACCATCTATACAGTTGATCAACGACAATTTTGCATTGATATCCATATATAATAAATTGTATAATGAGCCACACATGTTAAAATAAAAGTCATTTGAGTAATAACTTGCACCTTACCGTCGTTATCACATGTAATTCCCCAACAACAGGAGAAGTTCTCGTTTTCTAAACGTTGAATCACTTCACCAGCCAAATTGTAAACACAGATCTGTTGAAATTTAAATTTTAAGTAAAAACAGTTAATATCCATATATTTTTAAACCATATTTGTGTTGACATTTATACGTGACGCACGTAGGATTAGCTTACTTCTTCAGATAACTCAATTTCCACTTAAACGTATACGCGGTTACATCGTAAAGTTACAGTACATTGGAAGTGGTCGCATTTTCGCTTGGAGTGATTTCAATTCAAATGAATTTACTATTTGAACTCAGCTAAAAACCATACTATTTAGTTTCACCTTTCAATGTGTTTCGTCACTACCTTTAGTAAACTTTAGAACAAACATGATTCGTTTCCAACTGCATTTTTACAACAACTGATATAAATCATACAATGTTAAATGTATAATAAGCTGACATTGACATATTATACTAGAAAATTGGCTACTAATAAAACAAAAACGCATAAACATTTCCTAAAATACAGTTATAGTACACACACTATTCCTAACAATTTAAGTACCAGCACGCAACACATTGAAGTACTATTTGGATCTATATGTTGTAAAGAATATTTTTACTTGGGTTTATAAGCAACCTTCTTGCGGTACTAACTTCGCCATTAAAAGATTGCTGGTGAGATACGTTCAAATTTCAAACGAAAATGTCTCGAAAGCTACAGAGGTTTTATAGTTTTTTAGGCGGCAGTAAGGCAAATTTAATGATAGTTTTGTTGTACCTAGTAATCAACCTGGTTCAAGAAACGTAAGTAGGTTCCTTTATTAAAGATACAACCTATGCGCCCAACTTGTTTTGACCCTAGCTTTTACCACTGACGGTCTGAAGCATTACGGTATATAAGCAAACCATGATCACCAGAGCGATTTTGATCACCTCTACAACTATGTGCGGCTGTGTTTCTGATCAGATCATTGAATTAAAATGGGTCGCCAAAATAAAGGCGCCGTAAAATGGCGAATGCCATGAACAACTGGACGTATTTGCGTCGGCCATTCTGCATATTACCCTCCTTCGAGGATAAACTAGGTTGTTTAATATAAACGTAACCTTACTTCATTTAAATGACAAACAGCAAAGTGTTTTCCATCACCGGTAGATGTAACTCCCCTGCCATATCGCGGCCATGTGGGTGTCCCGAACGATGTGCTTTTGTTAAGTGGATCGATCACATAAATCTGTAAAAGTTTTGAACTTTTTAGATTGACAATTACAAGAGAGGTTTCTTTTTTTGGATTTATAAGAGAAGCTTTTGCTTTAAATTGATTGCATTTTCAAGAGAAGTTAGCTTTTTAAAATTTTCAAGCAGAGTTTGCGCTACCCCGATTGATATATCTTGTTACTGCGAATCGGTAAATACGGACACTGCACACCAGACAAACGAAATCCAAATACATATAAACACAGCGCACCTTAACCTTGTTAGCGTCAGTCGCCACTACCGAGTCACCCACGGCAGTCAGATCGTACACGTTCATATCGGTGCCACCCAGCCAAACCCATCTACCAGCTTCCCCCCAATGCATGTAGTTAACCTGATTGTAATGTGTTTAGTATTAGGAAAAATACGAGGATTCTAGCCTGTGGTTTTAAGTGGACACAGCAGAAACGTGTGGGAATATGAAAACATGAAACAACAAGTCACCTCGCTCACATTTGTTATTTCGGTGTTATCGGTGTTGAGACATTCCGACCTTCCTATGTATTCGAACATGTCGTTTTCTGTGTAGGTATCCTGAGACAGAAATGCAATGTTTTTATTTTAATACCAAATTATGTCAGTATGTAACAAATATTGATCGTTCGAATCGCCCCAGTAAGTTTGACTTGATTTAATTTTTCAACCAACTTGGTCAATTTTCCCCGATAAGGGTGTTTAAAATAAACAATAAGCAACAAGTAATTACATTTGTATAACTTTCCCGAAAGGAGAACTGAGAACATGTACATTCACTCGGGCCCCACGATGATCGAATTTTGTCCGGTGTCCTGGTGTAAAGTTTAATAAACGTATAAACTTTTTTGATGCTTTTAAAAAATCCAATAAAAACCTGGCGTTTAAGCATTGGCTGTTGGAAGAAGCAAACGAATTTCTTAGTCTTTCTTCTGTTCCTTCAAGTGTGCCCACGTAAATTTGTGCGTCAGTGTATTGTCTTGACGATCTGCTGTGGGCATATGTTATATTGCGCGTTTTTATATCCTCAATTTGACCTTTAAGTTGATTAAAGGCTCGCAGCAATAAAAAGCGAACTGGTTCTGTTCTTAAATGGGCAAGTCTCGTAGCAAAGAAATTTCAGAAAATGCGCGTCGTGAAAGAAGATAAAAAACATACCTCTCAAATGCTTGAAAGGTGTTTCTAAAGTTTGTTTCAATCTTCATTGGGCTCTTCGGTGAATTAGGTATAGAACACATGCCGCTGCTAACACTGTGATACACATTGTATCAGTAATGGTTCATATACTTTACATGTCAGATTTTAACTTGTGCCAGTTGCCAAGTATTATTTTGAAATTCTAGTTGCACGCTAAGTCGTACTTAATACTTTTAATACCAACAAAACAAACATCCTGCTTGGAACAGGTCGTAAATAATAATCTAATCTAATATTTAATTTAAAATTCAAATCGATCGTATACTACGTTTCGTTTAAAGCTGCATTTATACTTCTCAAGATTTAAAAAGTACAAATTAATTTTACTATACGTCAATTCTGATACCTTACAAAAGTTAGCATGTATTAGGTTTAATAGGGCTACACAAATATTTCTTACCTCTCATGCCTCAACACAGTAGAGCCAGGTGGTGTCAGTCTTATTACTGGATTGTATCGTAGCTCGGTGAATTCAGGGGGATTAAGTTTGGCAGATAGTGATTTTACACACACATGACCGCACTTGCAACATTGTCCAACCATACAGGCATTTTTCGCCATTCTAGCTTACAAAAACTAAAAAAATGGTAAAGCATACAAATCAAATGACAACGAAGCATACTAATCTATGCGTCCCTGCTACCTTGCTTGTATAAGTTACAAAGGGGCCATTCGCAATAAAGTTATATCTGCCATTGACTTGCTATTGTACTAAATTTGATGTGTTCCCTTGTGCTTTGGCAGAAATGAAATTTCTGATTTTGCTAATCATCTTCACATAAACAGCACGGTATTTACTGCGGTAAATCTTTTAGTTCTGCTATTGTGTGCGACACAACAGCCAGAAGTGTAGCTTTTTACAGCCGTTTACCGAACTGCCTATCATTCAAACTCCTGTCTTCCTTTTAAAATTGCAAATCCATTCCACGAAGTTAAACGGATCGATGCGGTTCCATTTTTTCTTACTTTTTTCAAACATAATCTAGAGAAATAAAAACCACAGATCGTAGAAACCATGTTGGAATTTTACTAAATGAATAATAATAAATCTGTAACAACATGACTTGATGCATTAATTTAATATAAATATAAAAACTTTCATTTAGGTTACAAAGCGATTAAAATCATTTTTTTATGTCTGGCTACAAAATGCACCGCCACGAATTTGCCAGTTCCTAAGCAACAAATAAACCGTTTAACGTCTACAGGCCTTCGAAGTATAAGTATTTATATATAAATAAATATATTTGATCGGTTGACTTATAATTAAGATTCCATTTCCGAATTGTGCCTTTAATAATTTATGTAGGCTCATTGCCGATATCTATTGTATCCGATCTCTATATTTGAAGTACTAATTTCACGCCGATTTCAAAAAAGGCAATTTTTCCCATGGAATAAACATTTAATTCAAACTTGATAGATATATTGGGTGCTTTAGGATTATGCTTCATCGATTAAAGTTCTCTCCGGGCCTATATTCGTTCGATAAGGTTATAACGATACGTTAATTTTACGCTCGCTTGTAACCTATAGAGTTTTACAATACATGTGTTTGATGTGAGACAGTTCGTTCAGAAGTGAAAACACAAATGATAATTGTTACATTTAAACGGTATTGATATATATATATATAAATGATAAAATAATGGACTTTTGATTTTGGCATTCGTACCTTCTAAACATAATTCAAAACTTTAATTAAGTTTTAAACGTTACTCTGCCGCACTGACCTGCTTTATTCCACAAATTTACAGAAATGGTCGTCGATACAAACTTTGCTGGGCAAAACCGGCAAGGACGGTCTAAAACGAAGAATTTCGACGTTTAAAGAGACCTCCGTCACGCTCGAGATTGCAAGACGAGCAAAACATTTAATTGGACAAGAAGAAGATTTGGAATCAATACGAGACGTGAGCGCCGGGGCAGCTACTTTCTACTTATGGGTAAGATCACCTTATATAATTCCTCGGTTATTTCCTTCGGTTACAATACAAATATCTAATTTGTAATGCCAAAGAATCGCTGGATATTTTTAAAAGGAATCTTCCTGTTTGTTATTTTGGTGTTGTTAATAAATAGGATTTTTCGTAATTCCACCAGCTGTAAAACCTTATGATCATTAAAAAAAAAACAGAATAAACAAATAATTTTGTCGCGAATACCCAAACTGGTCGCCAGCTGGCCGGTGGTCCCCTTGGACAATGCAGTTAATAGGATTCGCATAAATCCAAATCTATGGGTTCTACTTAATATTAAAAGAACGACTTAATCATATTCAGCATACAACAACAACTCCAGTAATCAGACAATGAGCGTCAGTCAATTTCATGATTACAATGTAAAAGCACTTCGCCTAAGTTTTCAAGGGGTAATCTTAAGCTTTCCTTTGATAACTTCCCCGTTCGTTTTACCATTCACGGGGATAAACCTGAATATTATATCCGGTTCTTCGACTCTTTAAACCAGGAATGGGCAACATACGGCCCGTGAAGGGACATACCCTGTAATTAAGATATTGAATACTACACATGTAATAATCCGGCCCACCAAAAACTTCATTTTCCCACATCTGGCCCGCCGACTAGAGAAGTTGCCCACACCTGCTTTAAACCTTTAAAGGTACTACAAACGAAAACGAAATAACATATTTTATATTTTTACAGGTAACCGGAATGGTTGAAGAAGTATTGCACAATGCACAATAAGTCTGTTTAGCTATTAATTTCCTTGTCTCCTTATAGTTTTTTGTAATCTTTTATTTTTTGTAACTGTAGTAGCTGATGCAATACATAATTATTTCTTACTCACTGTGTATATACCATGACATGCACTTTTTCAGTATTCTGCGCAGTATCGACAATAAACGATTTTGAATACGTTGTTGTTGTTTTTTTGCTTTCATTAAACTGCATGCTTGTTTCAATATATACTATAGACTTATCAGATGTATGGCGCAGCACTAGCAAATCTATTTTTCTCATATTCCATTACCTATGGTACCAACTCAAGAACTGAAGTGTTTATATTTTCCAAATTGCAACATAAGCAGGATTTCCATTGAAGTGGATTATGCCATTGAAATCATATACGTAATAAATTCATTTCAAGTGCACTAAAAGCACACAATGAAAATTATTTATTTCGCCGGTATTATAATGAGGGTTTGGTAGCAGATGTTTGACGCTTCTCAGTATGTGAGCTTGTCACAATAAATGGCGGGTTGTTGAAGATAATCAATGGGAGAAAACTAAAAGGAGGAAAAGCGGGAAGGAGGTAAACCGCACGTTAAAATAAAGATTATGACATTAGAGTTAGTTTTAAATATGGGGTTAGAGTTAGGGTTAGTTCTAGGGTCGAGATTAGTGTTCAGGGAAGGTTTTAAATTTGTTTCCATAATTTTAGTGAGCAGTTTCCCTCTTTCCCCGCTTTTCCTCATTTTAGTGTTGCCCTAATCAATAAAATGTGCACTTTTTCACAAAAGCAAGACTCTTGACACGAATTTAGGTTTGTGTTCATGAAATTATTTCAAAAGTTTACCCTCGAAGAAAAAACGGTTTGTCGTAGTAAAGTCGAAAAGTAACATCTTCTGTGTTGGTTTGGTACAAAGCTTCTATTTAATGGAAAATGAATTTCGTTAAAAATTATATAAGCAACCTCAGTTCCTTATCCAAATTGAACACTAAATAAGTAAAATAAGTAACTGAGCATGCCTTTGTGTAATTTCAAGTTTCGACAAGCTTGGTACCAGTGCAGAAGTTGTTACTTCGAAATCGAATTTACTGTTATTGATTACCTGCGATGGTGTTGTTTGCCGCATAAAATGTCAACTGGGGGAATAGCTTCTAATCGAAACAGACATTTCTACGGTTTTTCTAGGCTGGTATTTTGTAGTATATTTGACCTTATCTTAAATTCGCTTCACCGCATGCATTTCTTCGAGGCTTAGTGTAATAATTTTTTTGTAAACACAAATTTTTCCAATTTTATTTATTTGTATTATTTATGTACGTTTGTCTTCTACGTCTAATAATACTAAAAATTTGTAATTAATTAGATTTTAGACGTAGTTTAACGACTGTCGGTTTGCCGTTTTTGTTTCGTTTTCCGAATTATTATCAAAGATCCTGCTTCATGTTTTATCGTGAAAACAAAAAATAAACTAAACTCAACTAAACTGTGCTTTTCCAGCTTTTATTGTAGAAAAGGCCTGTTTAATCGGGTTGTATATTTCAGTAAATCTAAATGACAAATTGTTAATGAGCAACCCTTTTTATTTTGCATAAAACCCACGGAGAAACCTTGACAAGACCCACGACCCAATTTACCCCGGAAAACCCTTCTAAAAGTTAATTCTAAATGAACATATTGTAGCCTACACTATCCCACATAAAAAGCATCTTAAAAACACCACAGTTCAAAAGAGAAATTATAGATGCGTGAGATACAAACAAAGATGTGAACCTCAACTCATATTTAACCATCATGTTTTAAGGACAAGTTCGTTTCTGAATACTGTAGTGCCACCCAAAGCGCGCCTCGGTGTCGTAAAGAATTTAAAAATTTAAATGAATCGCAAAACGTTGGGCGACGGTTGGTTGGTTGCTGCTTAGCACGGAAGTCATGTAATGTTTAGTTTGCTGACGACCTATGTTCTGTCGCCATAGGTTTTAATGTGTGCGAACGTGGCCTGCAACACGGAAAGTCTGTTTCCATGAATGCAGCGGGTGTTGGTAATATAATATAGAATGTTAATGTTTTATCCCCGTAAATGGGAACCGCAATGGCGTTTAACACACGGGCATTCAAATTAACTCGCGCCTATGGTCGGGTTACGGGAGTTATTACATTGTGTGGTGTATGATTCAGACGTTCCTTCAATTTGGTAAAACCTACTTTGGGTTCGCTAAATGCTTTGCCAAAAACACAATCGCCTAGCTACCAACCAGTTTAAACCTGAAAGCACAAAATTAAAATAAGACGCAATAACCACCACAATATTTGGCCTGGACACGAAGTAGCCTACTATATATTACCGGTCATAGTTCAGTAATGTGCTTGGAAAAATGTTTTATTCTTGGATAAAAAAACCTAAAAGTTTTTCGAATTCCACCGTGGGAACCAATTAAACTACTGGAATCGGGCGATGTTCTTAAGCGCCGAAAGCGCCTTTCGCCTCGCGGACTGCTGGTTTTTATCAAGAACCGCAAGGCTGCGCGTACAACGCCCTTTCCGATTGAGCTAACGGTTCGAATTCTGTCCACGTAGATTTAAAAGTTCGCAATTAAAGTTTATACAATTTTTACTATTTTATTTCAAAACGTCAACAAGACGTCGGAATATATCACGATGGCAATGCTTTGAGATTTTAACCAATTATCAGCATAGTTTTCACAACTGTGACTTCTGATTCAAGGATATCGAACATCCGCTCTACGGAGGCGATTTTCACCTTGGCATCATGTGCATGCCCATATTGGGAGGCCTGGGTCTCATGTTTCCCGGCATACCACCATCGAACATGTTTTGGGGCGGTCCCCATGGCATAGGAGGTCCCATGGGTGGGCCCATTGGCGGGGGTGGTCCTCTTTGTGGAGGAAACTGGTTTGACATTCTCGGTCCACCTGTGGATTAGTTTAAACGTCAGTAACATATTCCGACATTGTAATATACAAATTAATATACCCATGCCCATTGGTGGTCCAGAGTTTGGCATCATGTTGGGTGGGCCCATCGGCCCGTTCCCCCAATTTTGTTGCATCATATTCGGGTTGTTCATGTGTCCGTTTTGATCCATGGGTCCAGGTGGTGGGTGCATGGGGGGTCCACCTTGCATGGGGGGCATCCCCATCGGGGGTGGGGGCATTGGTCCGGAAGGCATTCCCATGGGGGGTAACATGGGTGGGCCGATAGGGGGCATGCCTGGCATCGGCATTGGCGGCGGAGGCATTCCTGAAATACAAAAAAATATAAAATGTTTAAATGAAAAAAAAAGATATAAAACTTTTTATCCAGTCTCGTCAATTTAAAACAATTGTTTTATTTTCTTTATTGTAACGATGGAACAAAAAAAATAAACTAAACTAAACTTAACAAACTGCATCAAATTTTGACAAATAGTTCGAATTGTTCATGCAAGGTTTAAATAAGGAAGGAATATTCTTAATTTGGTATATAAAACATATGGTAAAACGTACCCATTTCCATATGAGCAAGATCCATTGGTGGTATCAATTCTGACGGGGCATCAGCAAACATTGTGTGCGGTCTATCAGCCTGTGATAATGGGTTCTGAACTGCCAGCAACCTTTCTGTAATGTAAATAAGTAACAACAAGTTAAACAAGTGGCATTAAAATAATATACAGCTTTGAAGCTTATGGTTACATGACAGATCAAAGCCAAATTTTGAAATGGATATTAGGATAGGATAGGATATTCATGTTTATCCCCGTGAATGGGAAAACCAAAGGGGGTTATCACACGGACAATCGTCAGATCACCTCACGCCCACCGTCGGGTTACTGGAGCTATTACAGTGTGTTTTATATGATAGACACGTTTCCTCAATTTGGTAGAACCCATCAATCCGGTTGGTTCAGGCAATGTCCATAAAGTGCCTTGCCCAAGGACAGAACCGACTAGCTAGCGACCAGTTTCGCACCTGCAAACTTTCGATTGAAAGTCGACACACTTAACCGCCAGACTAACCGGCAGGACAAAATATTACATTACAATCAGTAATAAAAAAGGAATAATAAATCACTCTTCATTCAAGTTACCTGCTGCTCCACCATGTCTTTCACCCTTTGAATCTTTTTTAAACGCGTATGATATACTGATTGGCCTGTTGCACAAGTGCTGGCCATTCATTGCCTCCATAGCTGCGTCTGATGCTTCAAAACTAGCAAAGTTGATAAAGGCATATCCTTTCGAGTTGCCTGTGTCTGGATCCCGCATAATCTGTTAGATAAAGAATTTTAATAATCAATCAACGTTAATTAAGCAATTAGATAATTTCCTTGACAAGAAAAATTGGGAGAGATGGTCTACTAGAAAATTACCTCATGCCCACTGTCAGATTACCAGAGAAAATTTTATGTGTTATACAACAAGACATTCATATTGCTATCAATAATAAGGATAATTGAGACAACACAGTAGGCTAGTCTTTTTAACACATTATCTAATTTTTACTGTCAGGTTACCAAAGATATTTTAATATGTTATACAACTAAACATTTATTTTGCTATTTTTTTAATCTTTTAACTAATAGTCTACCCTATAACTCAGCTAACAACCCAGAAATGAAAGACCGCATCCAAATATTTTTAGGTGACAATAAAAAGCACTTGATGTATTTATACAAAATTGTTTGTATTTGTATACCGGTAATGAATATACATACTTTGGGGGTTTGAAGAATGACACCGAATGCACTGAAAGTGTCGTACAGAAGCTTTTCATCAATCTCAGGATCAAGGTTCCCAATAAAAAGATTTGCACCAACATCCAAATTCTTTTGATGAGACGAAGCCTACATAACGCTCATGTGTTTATACATAGATTGCAAAACACATTTATTTTTGGACCTTCTTAGAGTAAGCCACATTACAGGGGGAATCGTATTTGTTCAAAATAGTATTTGTATTAAACACTTTGTTATCACAAGGGATGAAAATCGCAGAGGGCATTAATAACACTGGTGTTCGTTAGAATTGTATGTTAAGTTGTCTCTGAAGGTGTTAGCTTTTTGAAACCCTTTTTTCCCCGATTCTATATGTTGAAATTTTAAAGAACAAGATTAGTTTTTCATGTAAGTGAAATTATATATTTTATAACATTACAGGGGGAATTATTTGTTTAAAAGTAGTATTTATATTAAACACAGCTGTAATAACTCGGCAACAAGACGAAAGACAAACACAGTTTGTGGTCAAGGAAGATTATTAGATATAGGATATGTTGGGACAAAGCATTTCATTTGTGTATGAATAAAAGGGTTGTTTGGCAATGGAAACAATTTATAAATTAACATTCTATATATTTTGCAATATAACAAAATGTTTGATTTCAGGCAAACAGAACAACTGATCGATAAACCAACCTTGTTAACTCGTATTGGTTTCCCATATAGTTTAATCATATTTAAAATCTTTATTGCATAATCTGCATCTTCCTCAGCAAGGAATTCAACAAAGCCATATCCTTGGTGACTTCCTGATATCCGATCCTGAATAGAAATTCCTGTTAGATAACTAGATTAGATAACAAAACAATTGATCCTAGATTTCGGCATAGGTTAGGATTTTAATGGTCTTATATTCTTTCGGATTTGGCGACGTTAAGATTGCAAAGGATATTTTGATCCTGTCTAATGGCCTCCAAAACGTTTCGTAAACTTTATTAGTTAACGATTCGTGGATAGTTGAAGAAGAGAATGCGCAGATTGAAGCACAAGCGAAGAAAGATGAGCAAGATATAAGTAGATCTATATCTAAATAAACTGATACAATTTTTGTTTCACTAAAGACAAAATGTGTGAACAAATGCATTGGAAAGTAATTAAAACAGTGATACTAAATAATAAAGAGCATATTGTTTCGTTTAGAGTCAATCACCAGATTAGAAATGTGGATTTTATAAGGTAAGTACTAGGTAAACTACTGGTGACTTTCTCTTATGCACAGCGGTCAGTAAAATTATGTCACAGGACATCAAATAATTCTATTTCACATCTAGTCCTAGGTGAAGCAGTTTGTATTTATAACAGCTGCCTTGGTGCCTTTTCTCGAACAATAGTTATAGATAAAGGTGATTTATAGTATTGCATTATATGCATAATAAATTAACAAGATTCAATTGTAAAATATTGGTTTGTGGGGTTTTACATGAATCCCTACTCTGCAGCCTAGCATCAAACTAATTACCTTCGGCATATGTGTACTAACAACTACTCCAGCTTGTAAAAACAACTCCCACAGTAATGGTTCCGTAACTTTTTCATCCAGGCCTCCAACGTAAACAGTGGCGTCTGATAAGAAATACTTCAGTAAATTTCACCACCTGTGGATCTAGCCTTTGACCAGTTTTCAGTATATTTTAATAAAATCTCAATTAGTACGTAACTAAACGAAGCAAGAAGTTTATTTCATTGAATGGGAAAACACAACGTAGGCATTAAGATTTTGGTAATGATCTTCTTACCCCACATTACCATAGCTATTTCAGTGTAAAGGATATGGTTTAGTAATTCGAATAGTTACTCCAGTTCAACCCATTGATACACAAGACTCAGACAATGTCAGTTGACAAATTTGTGCAGTAAAGAAGGTTAAAATTAATAAGAAATGATATCTTTATCCCAGCTGTGGAATAAGGAAATGTGTTATGATATAACTTAGACAATGCTAGATTACCTCAGGCTCACATATTGGTTACTAAAGCTATTTTTTATGGGTGCCTCTAAATACTGCAGGACCGCTTGGAGCGCTTGGATCATTTAGATTGTTATGGAAAGTAATTCTAACCCTGTCCCAAACACTAATCTCAACCCCAGAACTAACTTTAACCCCAACCCTAACATAAATATCATGGCTTTTGTAATTACGAAGTATAGTAAGTGATCCAAACGCTCCAAGAGATGTAAGCGCTCCATGCGCTCCAAGCGGTCCTGTAGTATTTAGAGGTACCGATTTTTTATATATGTTAGGCACTTCCTGTGTCAACACAATAATCCACTGGGTTTAAGCAACATATGTAGTGTGTTTTTTCTGTTGTGTTAAGAACAAAACCAACTAGCTTGTGACTGCCTTCAACCTAAAACTTTTGTCTGGTCAGATAGCTTGTTGGAGAGTTATGACGCGTTTTAGTCGCTAAGTTGCAGAATCCAAGCTGGTTGCTATCAAGTTGGTTGTGTTCGTTTAAACTTTGCCGTCTGTTTCCGGTAGGCTAACGAAAATTATTGTATTTTTACTTCTTAAAAATACAGTTTTCAAAATAGAGAATACTCTGGTAAGTGACTGTAACTGGTTACACAATTATGCATGGTAATCGAGCGCTCACTAAATAACTTAGGTTAACAGTATAATAAGAAAGAATAATATAAAACATACCTTGGTTACGTTCTGATATGGGTCCTGCAGCCATTTTGTATTTTTTGATTTTTGTTCGAACGGTTCCACAGAAACACGAAACGCAAGAAATGAGAATAGGGGAAAATCCCTTGAAATAATAGAATAACATAGATATCTTAAAACCATTCAAATATGGAAAACAGGAAATTTTGTTGTTGAAAAACATATTTTAGCTAGGATACTTATGTTTATCACAAGGGATAAAAATCGCAGAGGGCATTAATAACACTGGTGTTCGTCAGAATGGTAGGTATAGTTGTCCAAGGGAGTGATAGCTTTCTCGAAACCCTTCCCGCTTCTTTATTTGGGTAAAATTTTAACAAACAGGGTTACTTTCATGTAAATTGTATATTTTAGTGGGTGTTATTATTGTTAGGTTTTTAAACGTATATTATCGCGGGATATCTTAATCCGGTTCATTCTTGGTGTTTTATATTATAAATTTTAATTTTTATTATATTCTTTTATTAGTATCGCCTGTTGGAACTGTATGGTAATGTGGTATAGCGATACGCCGTTATATTGTTACCGAAATAAGTCGGACAGTTTTAACTGTTTTGGCCTGTTGGGTAGTTAGAAAAATAAATCCCCTAACCCATTCTGTCTTTTTAATTTCAGTGACAATACCCTGCCATAACTGCGTATCGCCATACAGTTCCAACGGGCGATTATTTAAAAAAGTAAATACCGTATTTTACGGACTACAAAGCGCTCCCGACTGTAAGGCGCACTGTCAATGCATTGCTTTGATTATATTTTTGTTCATACAAAAGGCGCACCGTGCTAGAAGACCCAACGTTAAAGTGCAGTAGTTTATTGTGCAAGACGGTGATTTATTTATATAGTGATAGTATCGATATTAGTTTTGAGTGTAGGCAGTAAAGTACTATCGGTACTTGATGCATACACTAGGCGCACCGGAGTATAGGATAGTTTATTCATGTTTATCCGCGTTAATGGGAAAACCAAGGGGTTAACACACGGGCAATCATCAGATCACCTCGCGCAATCAACTAGCTCGCGACCACAACGGACTAGCTCGCGACCAGTTTCGCACCTGCAACCTTTCGACTGAAAGGCGACGCACTTAACCGCCAAACTAACGGGCCGGGCATATAGGGCGCATGATCAATTTATGAGAAAACAAAAGGATTTAAAGTGCGCCTTATATAAGGTTCGTAAAATACGATATATTTCTGCCACAGATATTCGTGATTTAACCTCGTAAATAAGAGTTTTCCTTGTGATAGAAAACACAGAGAGCAGAAGAACACAAACAAGGAGTTTATTTAGTCCCTAGCATTTTTGTATCTACAAAACAGCAACAATTTGTGAAAGCTTATGAACCACTGGCCTCGTAAAAAGGATTGAATCAAACGTGTTAACATTTATCGCTGGAAATGGGATAGGATATTCATGTTTCTCCCAGTGAATGGGAAAACCAAGGGGGTTAACACAGAGGCAATCGTTATCTGGTTAACATTACCGATGGAAATCCTTCATTTCCAAACCATAATTTGTTCAACGGGGTTTATGCACGAACTTACACTTGCTGTCTTACAAACGAATTACTTTTCAGTTAAATTTTAAGCACAATTTACACGGCATTGATTTATTTTGACTTGACCTACAAAGCCCGTGGTTACACTCGTCAATTGGTTGGTTCATCGCACTCTTCAGCCTTTAGAGTGATGTCATCAATGCCGATTTGAAACACGCTTGTCAATCCCCGATCTATCTCCAACTGTATCTGTGGTGGCAAGTGTAGATAAAAAGATAATGTACGTTCATACCGTAACAAAAATAATACAAAGTTTGATTCTTAAAGTAATGGATAGGATAAGGTGTAAACAGACGGGCAATCGTAAGATCACTTCGCGCCCATCGTCGGGTTAACGGAGCTATTTGAGTGTGTTGTATATGAGAAACGTTCCTTTAATTTGGTAGAACCCAATAATACGCTGGGTTCAGGCAATGTGCGTAAAGTGACTTGACCAAGGACACAGCCGACTAGCTAGCGACCAGTTTCGCCCCTGCAACCTTCCGATTGAAAGGCCGCGCACTTAACCGCCAGGCTATCCGGCCGTTATATATATCCCACGTCCTTAGTCTAACTTGCCTAAACTTTAATAATGTAAACTTAGAATAACCCAAGTGTGGAAATTCACGCACTTAGTGTGGCTGGCATATGGACACAGTTCTTCAATACGGGTTAATCATGCTAAATATAAGAGGAATTTCCGATCAACATAAAAGCGTCCGAAAAAAAAACGCGCCAGACTTTAAACATGAAGAGCCCAAAAAAGACATGGAATTTCACCTGGTATTCTTGTGCCGAAGATACACTCAAAGTCACATTTAAATGTTGCCATTCAATCGTTTTACCGTCACCAGTAACAGAATCCATCAGAGACTTAGTACTTGATGTTGTTGCATATATATCCACATTTACATGCTCGGAATGTTTTACAACCAACCAAAATTGCATACAATACGAAATACCTGCTGCAAAATTTAAACATATTGATAGAATAGGATACTAAGTTCATTTTAGAAGAATAGGAAAATACAGAGGACGTTACACTAATTCGCTTGGTGGGTTAGCGCGTCACCATTAAGCCGAAAGGTTCCATTTAGAAACTGGTCGTTAGCTAGTTGGTTGTGTCCCTGGGCAAAGCACTTAACGGACATTGCCTGAGCCCAGCGGATTAATGGGTTCTACAAAATGGAAGAAACGTCTGAATCATACCCACAACACACTGCAATAGCTCGGGTAACCCAGGTGAATATACAATTACCTATGTGTTATAGCCCATTGTGTTTTCACATTCACGGGATAAACATGACTATGCAATAATACAGTTTTACTCAATATCTTAATCCATCCATAGAGTTAAAGCATTCTTACCTGAAAGCGTGATTGGTGGTGATGTTAACACTGCTTTTGCTCCTTCGGGTTTTACACCATAATCACTAATCTGAGCAAAATACCCACCTGTACAATGAAGTGTTTGAATTTAAAATGTACCATGTAGTTTAACTCATTTCTACCCTTGTTTAATCGAATTTCCCAATTAAATTTCAATTGTATTAAACATAAAATACTTATTACAGCATGACAAAGCAGGATTATCAGGTAAAGCCTACCTATTTTGGCACTCAAGCAAATGTCTCAATTATTTTCTTAAACTGAATTTTTAGAAGAACCTATTGACACTAGTTACTTATCACACAAGGGTGATATCAAATGGATAGCCTTTTTAACTAAAATTATGAAATTATGCTAGAAGTTTAGCTGTTAAATATAAAAGCTGCATAGTGTTTCTATCAACCTTAAGGAAAATGACGAATTTATAGTTTTAAATATTCACACCTATATGTATCTTATCTGATACCCCAAAAATTAAGACTTAATCAGAGAGTTTATTGCTAGTAAAAAGCAGAAAATATGTTTCTTATCAACTTTATATATTTTAAACTGTCAAAAGTTAAGAGCATTTAAGCTGAATAATAAATACCGTTTCCTGTATGTTCTTCATAATATGGCGAGTTTTCACTTGGTGTAAAGGTCCACATTAAATCATTTGAATGTCCAACCCAATCTATACAATGGTAAGTTGTTAATAAAAAAGTTAATTGCAACATTGTGTAACAACGAATTTGGCGCTCATTTTAAAACACCTTCATTTAAATAAGATTGTGTTTTTCAACCCTTTTGACCAACACAGTATTTAAATATTTTTTGAAATAATTCAGCACCTAAAAATTTGGGGATGCTCCTTTTTGAGATGAATGATTTAAAAATTGGTTGGTTGAAATGTTTGGAGTACAATTTGTTGTACATTAACATTTACGTATGTTTCTGATCATGTATTTTGTAAGGGGGGTAAAAATAACAGTTAAATCTGACCTGCACACAAACCATAGTCAAAAGTACAATTAAAGTTTCTTCCGTCACATGACCCAATGTTTATTGTGATGTCATCAAGACCAATGTCCGACTGTTCACCACCCCCGCGTACCGCTTCAAATAAGATCTAATAAATTAAAAAAATCATTTTACCTATATACAATAAAAGCTTTTTAAGGAAAAACTTTGCAATTCTAATGAATAAAATGATCATATCATGCTTTTTCATCGTATGGTAATTATATTTTGTTTTTTCTTATAATATTCATATTTTTTTTTCATATAATAATCATATTTTGTTTTTTCCTATAATAATCATATTTTGTTTTTTCCTATAATAATCATATTACGATTTTTGATCATAATACGTATTATTTCATTCTATAATATTTTATGATATTATTTTAGAAAGGACCTGAACATTTGAAGATACGGGAATGAATGATATCAGAAAGTCTTGCCAATATCCAGTACTGTTGATTGAAGTGAGTAATTCAGTGCGCGAGCCTTGCATGTAAATATTAAGTTGTTGCCTGGAGCTCCTAACAATGCTCACAGAAAATGAAAGACAGTATTCTTCTGAAGCTGAAAAAATGTAAATTTTAAATATAGTTTTTACCCAACTCACTAAAAGTGAATTTGGGCAACACTAAAAAAAGAAAAAGAGGCAAGAAGGAACACTGCTTACTATAACTAGTAATACTTATTCAACCCTGCTCCAAACAATAAGCTTAAGCCTATAACTAATTCAAACTTTTCCCATAGCCATAATTCTAACCGCAACCCTGTAATCTTCATTTTAGGGTGAAGTTTCCCTTCTCCACTCCTTTTATCTCCTTTTAGGTTCCCCCCGATGTAATGACATTAGTGAGAAACTGTTATCATTTACAACGCTTTCTGTTAAGTTTACAGGATTCAAACCAAACATTTTATATAAGCTAGCAGTTTTTGAACTTGCCTTGGTATAAACATTACCATTTTTAAATCAGGTTTGATTGGGTAGATAATATAAAATATAATATTCCTGTCTAAATTATACATAATACCCTGTATTTTTTCTGTTAACATAACGGTGGGCGCTAGGTGATCTGCTGATTGCCCATGTGTTATACATCTTGGTTTTCCCATTCACAGGGATAAACATGAATACCCTATGATATAATGTAAAAAATAAAATAAATTTTCTTACTGTTAAGATGAATATTAGGAGACTCCAGCACAGCTCTTTCTCCACCAAAAGGATCGCTAGTCGCAGCATATGCATATCTTCCAACTTTTCAAGTTTAAGATAATTATAAAAAAAACACTTATTATTACCAATATATAATAAAATGTAGTACTGCACCATGTAGAAAAAAATTAACAATATTAAACGATTTTCTTTTTTAGTAGTATGACTTTTTTTTAATAGTGTTTTTTAGTAGTGTAACTAGTAGTTTTTTAGTAGTGTGACTTTAGGCCAGTGCTTCTCAAATGGTGCGCCACAGGGGTTAGCTTGGTGTCCCACACTTACATTTCGTAAATTTACGACAGAGTGTGCATAGATCATAAACTACTAAATAGTTAGTGTCCAGTTCGTTCTTTTCCATTGTAACGTTAGTTATACATTAACTTTCGAAAAACAAGAGCGCTCAAGAAACAGTAGTTTATTATTTTTCTTAAATTGTTTGACTATTTAGCATATTGTTTTGACTCCCCGTGCAAAGTGGCGCCCGTTCGTTTCTTAATTGGTCTCGGGTGCGCCACGAGGTCAAAAAGAACAAGAACCACTGCTTTAGACCATCAATTCGTTATAAATTAAAAATTTTATTGGTTTTGGGTAAAACAAAACACTTCTCACAATTTCTGTTTCGATCAGAAGATGGACCATTGTTGTTTGGTGTGGAACTATTACTAAACAACCAATCAGCGTCATCTGTTGTACTTTGACTCCAACCTGCAATAAAACTCACATGGTAGGATCATTTAGTAACGTACTGTACCATCAATCGATAAGTTGTATTCTTGAAACCAGTTCTATGCTAGTCAGTTTGACTTTTGGACAAGACAAATAACGGACTTCAACTGAACTTAGTGTTTAATTAAATTAACAAAATTTGTATAAATGATTGTATTGTATTCAATGCACAGAAAAAGCTTTGATAACCCGATTTTGACAGAAGGTAAACTGATAATGGCCCATGGTATAACATTTACTGTTTTCCCACTATCAGGATATGTGTAGTCTATCCTCAAAGACAAAACAGACAAAATATAAAGACCCTTTTCACCAACTTACCTTGACAGAAATCTTTGTTGGTATCAAAAGAACAATTAAAATCTGATAACTTAGTAATTATTCTCTCAGAAACTGAAATAAAAATCATGAATAGATAAGTTTTTTTTTGTGCTTAAGGCAAGCAATGGTGTTACCGGAGCATGGGCCAGGGTAAAGAAATATATCATCAAGAAGAACATTACATCTCCAAGATCCAGTTCCTTGAAAACCAATCTGTTGAATAAAAAGACAAAATCACAGTGGGAAAATCTTAAATAGAAACTGATTCACACAGAAGAAAAATACAGTAGATTTTTTAGGACTGTCTCAATGATATCTCAAATGAAGGACTGTCTCAATCATATTGAACACATTGCAATACCTTCAGTAACCTAATGATCAGTGAGAGGCTGATACCAGTGTAATACACTCCCTTCTGTAATTACAAGACCATCTCTACAGCATTTGCATTCAGGGAAATGCAAATAAATATTCTATCCTTTTCTATATAGATCGATAATGTGGAGGTTAGGCATAAGGACCATACCTAAAGTTTAGTGTTTCCTATTCAACATTACCACTAATTCTGCAGAAAATACAGAAATTGAACATTGTCTTAACGCTAATCTTATGAAAATTGGTCTTTAATATTTAAGTAATAACAAACAGTTGCATTCGAACCCTCCATTAAACTAAATTTAAACATTTTTTGCTAATATTACAAAAATATAAAAAGTTTTGTTAAAAATTTAACTACCTTATTGACCAAAATGGAAAGCATTATTGTAACAACTTCATGTTTAAAAAGTTTGTTTAAAATTAAATATTAATTGCTGTGTGACCACTACCTGAATCATTTGATCCTTTGGGGATGTTATTGGGATTAAACTCTGAGTCCAACTTTCTGTACTTTGAGTATACCATTTTATTATTTTTCTTTGAGGGTGAAGTAATGAAGCATTTGTATACAAGGTCACGTCTAGTCTTTCACATTTCGTTCCATACAGGTAGTACCAAAAGTCCAGACAAAACTTTTCGCCCGCTGTAAATTCAATCGAAATTTAAACAGACTAAGTATTTTTTAACATCAGCTTTATACTGTACCTTGGGCAGATACGGCCGGTGTTATAAGCAAAGCCGAGAATCTGAGGCTCGTATAAGGCACATCTTCAATATAGGCAAAATTCCCCCCTATTAAATACAAACGACACAATTGAAATAATATAAAGTTTTTATAAGGGGTAAACAATACTTGTAAAAAACATTAGTAAGCATGGAGAATTTCTTAAATTTAAACTAAATTTGTCCTTAACGGATTGTAGTGCGCTTTTTGATGACAATTCAACTAGAAAGTTTGTCTTTAAATAATGATCTTTGCTGCTAAAATGTACTGCTAATATGGGTGAGAATTTGTATCCTTTCTTAATTTCTGCTTATTAACGCAGAGCTGCACAACTTAAATACTAAGTTTGTTAGAAGTATTAATTAGGAATGTCCTTATCCAAATCAGATTGGCTTTAAGATTTATTCTAAAAACAATAATTTTTAAACTACAACTACGAATTGCTTTGAAATAGACTTACAGAGAAAAGTAGAATTACATGCCTATTTGATAAAATAATTGTAACTAATAATTATAGTTATCATTACGATAAACTGACTGTGGGCACCAGGTATTCTAATGAATAGCCGTTTTAACATTCTGTACTGTTTTAACAATACTTTTAAAAAGTACAACCAGATATGGTCTTACTACAAACTGATATCTACTAAAATACATAAATTTTATAATATAAATCATAAACTTTAAAATTTAAGCCACATTTGATAAAATTCAAACTTGCCTTTGCTAGTATGATCAGATACGACAATTGTCCTATATCTTTTTTTAAATCTTCTTCCAAATTTCCAATTTTCCAAACCGTTAGTGGTTACCGGGTGACCATATGTATAACCTGTTTATATAAACTTTGTTTATATTAACTGATTCAGAAAAGAGCTTTTTTCATGTGCTTTTACAGAAATCGTGTACTTGTTAAACTAAACAACTATTATTTTTATAACTTTATGATATCTTAAATAGTTATTGACTGACCATCACACAATGGCACTGGATCATCAAAAGTACAATTAAATTTTGAAGGTGGACATTCTCCTTCATACAAAACAATGTCGTCAATTCCAACATCAGAATACTGGTTGGAACCTCGAATGGCTTGGAGTCCAATCTTAAAGAATGATGTTTGATGAAAATATTTATCAAAGTTTCAGATTAAATGGTTTAAATAATGTTCCAAGGATATTGTTTTAACAAAATTTGAGCTGATGATTACTATAGTCGAAAGGTTGCAGGAGCAAAACTGGTTGCTAGCTAGACAGTTGTGTCCTTGGGCAAGGCACTTAATGATCATTACCCGAACCCAGCAAATTAATGGGTTCTACCAAATTCAAGGAATGTGTCTATCATATACAACACACTGCAATAGCTCCGGTACCAGGTGATCTAACGATTGCCTGTGTGTTAACTCCCTTGGTTTTCCCATTCACGGGGATAAACATGAATATCCTATCCTATCCCATCCTAACTGAACCTTTAAATGAAAAAAAGGCCAACTTACAAAGTAATTTGAGTTTAACTGTTGAATTTCCAGAACAGCACGTTGCCAGAAGATTTCAGTGTGTGTGTATGTCTTAATCAAAGTACTTTCTCGAAACCTTTTAGAGTTTGATTTTAAAACATTCAATCTACCACCTCCATTTCCATATATGTGAAACCAAAAGCTCAAGCAGTAATTGATATCTGAGATTTTTTAAATTGGGTCATGTACACTTAGGTAAATTTTGAACACAAAATTTTTCAGTTAGAAATTGCATAGCTGAAGCCATAACCCATGAATATGAATGTATAAGCAAAATCAAAGGCTAACAATTTAACAAAACATAAATACGTCTTGACAACATACTTTTTGCTCGGACACGAGGCGAAATCATAATTGCACTTTCTCCTTGTGTTCCACTGTTCGCTTCAATAAATGCAAAAAATCCACCTGGTTCAAACAAGGTAATTACTGGTGAACATTTCAAAATAGGATAGGATAGGATATTCATGTTTATCCCCGTGAATGAGAAAACCTAGGGGGTTATCACACGGGCAATCGTCAGATCACCTCGCGCCCATCGTCGGGTTACCGGAGCTATTGCAGTGTGTTGTATATGATAGACATGTTCCTTTAATTTGGTAGAACCCATTAATCCGCTGGGTTCAGGCGATGTCCGTAAAGTGCCTTGCCCAAGGACACAACCGACTAGCTAGCGACCAGTTTAGCACCTGCAACCTTTCGATTGAAAGGCGACGCACTTAACCGCTAGACCACCGAGCCGAAAATCGTGCAGATGTCGACGAACCGTTGTTAGTGTGATCATGTGTCGGACCAGTTCCACGGGTATTGGTTGGCGTGTTACGGAATCTCCAGCCTATTGTGTCGGAACGACCACGAGACCAACCTTTATATATTGAATACAGAATTAAGTGTTAACTTTCTAACCACATGTTTAACAACCACTATTTGTAAAACACATGCTGTATGCCATATATTCATGTTACATGGTCCGTAATCACAATTTGTATTTTATACACCGAGTATGTGTCTGAACGACCACGAGACCAACCTTTATATATTAAATAAGAAAATAACGAAATTATATGTTAATTAATTGAATCATAGTTTTGCTTTTTACACACTTTTAGGGTAAGCTTAGGTATGTCACGCCTTAAATCATAGAATTTGACAGCTCAAATCAAAAAGAAATTAAAGTAAGTTAAAAGGTTAAGGGTTTAAAACCTTTTAAGTTTTTCTATGTATCCTTAAAAGGCACTTGGATATTCTTTGCAATAATGGAACCTAGTTTAACTTCATTTTTTTGCTTTACAATAATGAAGAAAAGAATGATTAATAAATATAACAAAAACTGGAAAAGAAAGCAAAGCTATATTACCAATAGTAGCCGTATGAATTTTAAATTAATTATGTCATTATTATTAGTAATAAAAGTGTTAAAGATAAGTGTGGGATTGTCAGTTTCAGCTATCATGAGTAAAGTCACCATCCTGTATTTCCTGTAACCTAACTCAGGGGATGTATTATACCAGTGCTACTCAAATGGTGCGCCGGGAAAAAAGTTGTGCACCACACTTGCATTTCGTGAATTTACAACAGAGTGTGCATGGATTATAAGCTACTAAATTGTTAGTGTCTAGTTCGTTTTTTCCATTGTAACGTTGGTTCTACATTAACTTTCGAAAACCAAGAGCACTCAAGAAACAGTAACTTCGTTATGTGGAAAATCCGGTGTAAAATTATTTAAATTAAACTTTTAATTTTCCACATTTTTTCTAAATTGTTTGAGTATTTAGCATATTGTTTTGACTTCCCATGCAAAGTGCGCTAGCCGTTTCTTAATTGGTCTCGGGTGCGCCACGAGGTCAAAAAGATCGAGAACCACTGCATTATACAGAAAAATAAGTTTACCTAAACACAGCATTTGATGATCAAAACTGCAATTAAAAGGCAAATCAATACAGGGCACATTATGCAGCTTAATGTCATCTAGTAAGATCATGTCTGTATGGGCTACAAATTCTGCTTCAAACATAATCTGCAACACAATAAATATTAAGTGTTATTTTATTATTTTAAGTATTGATTTTGTAGTTAAAATAAAAACAAAAACTTGAATAAATGAGGTTATTTTTTACCGTCACAGATATAGAAGCCATCTTTTGTATTTTATACCAAGTTACCGACTGGTTAGTCTGGTGGTTTAGTGTGACGCCTTTCAACCGAAAGGCTGCAGGTACGAAACTGGTGCCTAGCTAGGCCTATTTAGTTATGTCCTTGGTAATAGCACTTAACGGACATTGCCTGAACCCAGCGGATTAATGGGTTCTACTAAATTAAAGGAACATGTCTATCATACACAACACACTGCAATAGCTCCGGTAACCCGACGATGGGCGCGAGGTGATCTGACGATTGCCCGTGTGATAACCCCCTTGGTTTTCCCATTCACGGGAAAAAAATAAATATACTATCCTCCTAACATAAAAATCCTATCCTACCAGTTTAAAATAACATGGGATGAAATGAATGGTAATTACCTGAACAGGTTGACTCAACCGTTTTAATGATATTGCTGCATGGTTCCACCATGGCCGATTTGCTCTCTCAGATTTAAGTAGCTTTGATGTTGTGTTTGATATTTTATATACATTAATTCGTTCAATGGGTCTAGAACCTCTTAAGTAAAATGCGTAAGTAAGGCAATATCTCCGGGATGCTGTAAGAAATAAAAAATGGGTATTTAAACATGGATAGCAAAGAGTAAGTCAAAAAAAGTCAAAGTGTGTTAATGTTTATCTCCGTGAATGAGAAAACCAAGGGGGTTAACACACGGGCAATCGTCAGATCACCTCGCGCCCACCGTCAGGTTACCCGAGCTACTGCAATGTGTTGACTATAATAGACAAGTTCCTTTAATTTGGTAGAACCCATTAATCCGCTGGGTTTAGACAATGTCCGTAAAGTGCCTTGCCCAAGGACACAACCGACTAGCTAGCGACCAGTTTCGCACCTGCAACCTTTCGATTGAAAGGCGACGCACTTTACCGCTAGACCAACCGGCCGGACAAATAGTATTTTAACATAGATAGCAAAGATTAATTTAACATAAAAAGCAAAGAGTAATTCATTATAAACAGCAATTGGTAATATCTTGTAAACTATTTATGTAAATAATATTTAATAGAGTTGTTTATTTAGGTATAAATTAAAGTGTTGCACTGAGCTACACTACACTAGCAGTAAGGTTGAACAATAAAATGCACTGTTCAAACCGTAAGGGTAAATAGGTTGAACAAACTAAAAAGATTACAGAGAAATGAGCAACCTTACCAACCGAGCCCATTTACTGTTTTTTAATGGGTGTTACTAGTTACATGGTTACAGCGACAAGTGATAACCAAATTTCAGTCAGAGCAGCCAAAACCTCCTATAAGGTAGGTTGTAATATCCGTGGATAATTTATTACCATTATAAAGTTTACAGGGTGCCTCTAAATACTAAAGGATCGCTTGGATCTCTTGGAGTGCTTAGATCACTTAGATTGCTATGGAAAGTAATTCTAACCCTGTCCTAAATACTGAGCTTAACCCCAGAACTAACTTTAACCCCAACAGTAACATTAATATCATGGCTATTGTAATTACGGGGTATAGTAAGCGATCCAAGCAATTTAAGCGCTCCATGCGATCTAAGCGATCCTGTAGTATTTAGAGGTACCGAAGTTTACGTGCTTGTCTACTGGGCCATATCTCAGATACAATAAAAAATATTATATTAAACATATTGGAAAAGTTTAAGTAACTTACTGTTGAGTGTTACTAGGGGGGATATGATTCGTGCATATTTTGTTCCTGCACTATAACTAGTGATCGGCACATATGCAAATCGACCACCTGAGATAGATTTAACAGTTTAAAATTATAACATGTTGCAAAATTTGTTTTGTTGTATCATTTATCAGAACAAAATAGTGAAGTTACTTACCGATTAAAGATCGTTCAAAGTTACATAAAAATGTGGATTATTGAAAAGGATAAATAGAAAACCTACCATTTCTTGTATAATCATATACACCATAATGGTCTGAAACTCCAGGAAAATTCTGATCAGAAAATAACCATTTTCTGCTGTTGTTGCTGGTTATTTGAGTCCAACCTAGAAAAACAACACCATTTCACAAGTTTATCAATATATGTTTTTTGTCCGTATTAATAAGTTTAAAAATTTAATACTCTTTGGAAATACCAATATGGTTTTAGAAAATTGCTATGTGTTACTGGCAATATGATATATGCACAAAATACGAACATACCTTAACAATAGAGTACACATTGTTATTGATATAGGTAAATATACACTAATCTTCTGTATTTTTTATACCAGTACTGAGTTTAAATGTTCATTACTTTTTAATTTATTTAATTGGTGTATCAGTTGTGTTATGATGAATAAATGGAAAGCACAATTGGCTGTAAAACAATATCACTGTTGGCGGGTGAATATAACCCTATCTATGTTATTTAAAACATAAATTTATGTTGCTTGGTATAAATTATTTATTTATCATTGTTATTTTGAATAAATTTTCTCTTTTATTCAATACCATTAAATAAGCACTGTTATCTTGTAAATCTTGTGGCTATTTAGGTTTGAGGACTAGTTAAGTCAATGGCAACAAAATAAAAGGAATAATTTACCGTTGCAAAATGATCCAAGGTTAAACTGACAGCTAAAGTTCGATGGAGTGACATGTTGCAGTTTTTCTGCAAAAAATACTTGAATTAGACAGTGTCAACAAAATAATAAAAACACAGTTAGTAAAACAACATTTTAGACTGTATACTTAGTTTAGTTTATTCATATTTTGCCCTAGTATTTAAAAATGGCAAGCGAGTGTAATAACGACACGGGAACAGGAAAAGACGGCAAAACGAAAAGTCGTTAAAACACGCCTTTGAAAAAAAAGGATATAATTTGAAAGTCATTCTTGAAGCTATATGTTTTATGGGGGAACCCCCTTTGGAGGTATCTATTGAAAATCGCGTTTCAGCTTATCTGGCAGTAAAACAATTTTGTAAAGCAGATAAAAAGTAAAAAAAAAAACCAAAAAAAATTAGTGTTTTCCTTTGTTCCAAAGGGAATTTATGATGATGCCTAATTTCAGATTTTATTTACCAAGACAAGCACCAGGATATGCAAAGACATCATCAAGAGCAACTGCAGATTGGCCAACTGTAAATGCTCGAAACCCAATCTAGAGAATAGTTGTTATCAGACTAAAGAATCCAAATGAAAAAAATCACAAGACAAACCCGAATTGCATTGCCAGTTCCTTGAACAGAAACTTTTCCGTGTTGCCAGTATGATTCAGTGGTACTAAACCATTTTAATACTTTGGTAGAACTGTAAGCAAGCTCTCTTTCAAAATAATATACATCCAATCGTGCTGTGCCAGAAATATAAAACCAAAAATCCAAGCAATATGTTTCACCCTCTGGCAAACAATCAATTGTTAGTTAGTACAAGCCTACAGCAAAACTCCATTTTTAAGTTATTGTATACTGTTATTTTAGGCAGATAGGATAGGATATAGGATAAGATATTTAAGTTTAACCCCGTGAATGAAGAAACCAAGAGGGTTAACATGAGGCAATCGTCAGATCACCTTGTGCCAACTGTCGTAGCTTTTGCAGTGTGTTGTGTATGATCCACATGTTCCTTCAATTTAGTAGAAACTATCTGCTGGGCAGGCAATGTAGGGTAAATGCCTTGTACAAGGACAAAACCGACTAGCTAGTGACCAGTTTAAACCTGCAACCCTTTAGCTGAAATGAGACGCACTGACCCACCTAGCTAATTAGTTGGACTTAAATAGGATCTTTGTATCCCTTTTATACTACACTTTAAAATAGCATTATAAATTGTAATAATAATAAATACTCCCATTCTAATGACAGTCAACCACTACCATGGCCCAATTTAACCTAAGTTCGTAATGTCTTCGTAAGAACTGAGCAGATTTGCCAATTAATGTTCTACCGAAAAATTTGCAATTGGTATCAGAGTTGGTCTAACGGTTAAGTGCGTCGCTTTTCAATCGAAAGGTTGCAGGTGCGAAACTGGTCGCTAGCTAGTCGGTTGTGTCCAGCGGATTAATGGGTTCTACCAAATTGAAGGAACATGTCTATTATATACAACACACTGCAATAGCTCCGGTAACCCGACGATTGGCGCGAGGTGATCTGACGATTGCCCGTGTGATAACCCCCTTGGTTTTCCCATTCACAGGGATAAAGATGAATATCTTATCCTATCCTATCCTGGTATGTAAAAAATATAACAAAAAGAAAAAGTTACAAAATTAATTAAAAAAAATATCTTTCTTGCAATATAAAGCAATGCCTACTTACCACGTATAAACAATGGTGGTGAACTAATCAAAGGAATACTCCCACCCACTGCAAGAGCATACTTTCCACCTGATATATATCAATATAAATAGCTATTAAAAATTAAAATTACTTTTTAAGGTTGTTTAGCAAACTGAGGTATGTACAGCTGCTTGTTAATGCAGAAAAGTTGAAAAAAAACTTGTTAGAGAAATACAAAATTGGTAGTCAAAAACTACAGAATTGGTAGTCAAAAATACAAAATTGGTAGTCAAAAATACAAAATTGGTATTCAAAAACTACAAAATTGGTAGTCAAAAACTACAAAATTGATAGTCAAAAACTACAGAATTGGTAGTCAAAAATACAAAATTGGTAGTCAAAAACTACAAAATTGGTAGTTAAAAACTACAAAATTGGTAGTTAAAAACTACAAAATTGGTAGTTAAAAACTACAAAATTGGTAATCAAAAAATACAAATATTTTTCTCACAACTGTAACTGCATAGATATGCGATAACAGGCAATGAAAGTATCCAAACCATTTCCAGTGTGATCAGAACTTGGAGTAGCATTGCTATGACGTAACAGTGAACCATCTCTATATATCCATTTTGCAATTGAACCACCAAACCAACCTTTGATTAGAATTATTTTTTATAGAAATACAGGTTTTGATGTTTTTTTTTATATTTTTAATATAAGCTAATAGATGTCTTCATGACTTTAACATTGGTCCAACAAACTTAAAAGCTGGGGTGTATATTTTTTTAAATTAAATATGAGGCACATTTTTCTCCAACAACATAAATGTTATGAATACTTTAGTTTACGTGCAATAAAAACTTGTTTGAATAACTGACTTTTTTACCACACAGAAGATGGGTAAAGCTTTAATCTCTAAGTTTTTAAAAGGGTACAATAAATCACGACTTATTAGCTATTAAGCAACATTTTCAATTACCTAGCGCATGTAAAATTATAAATCAGCTTAAAAATATTGCCATTTATTATTAATAATTTTGCTTAAAAACTAATAATTAATTTTTGATGCTTGCTTACAATGATTGGTGAATTTTCTTAAAAAGGTATTGTTTTTTTATTGGAAAATATTAAATATTGGAAATTAATTTGTTGCCAACACCATTATTTTAAAATAAAACCATTTTTTGTTGTGTAAGTATTCAAATAATC
>CH003035.1:1386566-1435245 GCA_000149265.1 Ciona savignyi
ACTATCGCAGCATTGTAACCATACAGTACAGTTGCGGAGAGAAGGGAACCTGAATTGATTAAAATTACTCAAATGTAGCATATGAATATATATGTGTTTTACCCCTTCCACTGAGATCCTTATGTGATCCGTATGATTTAACAACTCTCCAATTTCCATAACGTACTCTCCAACCTAAAAATTTTTTTCAGTAATGCAAAACAAATTGTTAAACCAAGAAATTTATTTTGTGTGATCTCTCAATGCAAGTGTTATTTTTTCAAACCTAGGCAAAAAGGCTGATCATCAAAGGTACAAGATAATGCAGGACATCTACCAGTATACAAAGCTATATCATCAATTGCTGCTTTGTGCAACCCACCATATATTCCCGCTGATTCAAACCTGAACTGCAAAAAATATTCATTTTAATGAAACTGCAAACTTAAATCAAAATTAAAGTTTGGTTTTTGATTAACTTTTTTATAACAAATAAAACAGAGATCGTATACCAAGTGTAAAGAACATAAGACTTTGTAAAGAATTAAACTCTGAAGTAAACTACCTTTGTGGAAGAATTTGTACCAACCAACGGAATCATTTGTTGTCGCCAAGTAACTGATGTCAAATTTATAGATTGAATCAAATTTTCAGAACCATCGTCCACCTGATAAATGTTTAACTTTCCTCCTCTTAAATGAAAGGCGAAATGAAGGCAATACTTGATAGAAACTGTCAAAAATAGGTATTTTAATGTCCATAAAACTAATTAGTACAAGTTTTAAAAGGGATAAATACCCCTTTTTTAAAGGCAATAATAAGAAAAATGTCACACAATTTTAAGTTTGTTATGTTAGTTTAGTTTAAACTACTTTTGAACTAAAAACTTTTAGTTTACTTTAAACTAACAACCGCAATACATGTGTATGGAAAATCGCCGATCTACCAAAAATGTTAAACAAAGACCTGATTACCAGAAAATTGTTGGGTCTGAGCATTTAATATCTATAAGCTACAATTCAATTTGTTTAATTTAGAAAATGCATTCTATCATTATTATCAACATCTTATTAAAAAAAATAACAACATAAAATGGAATTACCATTTAAAGTCACTGATGGTGAAACCAATACAGCTGTTTCATTTGTTGTACTTTCATGAACGGCAAGCCAGTTATCTGAAGGTAAAGATAATAGTTAAGCCGTAATAGATCACTAACTGTCATGTTCTACAACGTGTCAGCACACAATTACGCAGAAACTCCGAATTAATACATGACACATTGTGAAAGAGTCTCTTAATTTACTAAAGATTAAAAATAAAAGCAAACTATTTAACACTAACCATAATTGGATAAAAATGGTGAGCGGTAACGTCGAAATTCATGAACTGGTTTCAATTTCCATTTTCCACCAAGGTCAAAATTTTGACTCCAACCTGAAACAAAATATGACCAGTATTTACTAACCAAAAATATATGTCGTAAGATATTACCAACCATTGCAAGATGTTTTGGATCTGTCAAAACTGCAGTTGAAAGAAACTGGACCACCTTCAAATTTGAGAATTAGTAAGGTGACAATAAAAAAGTCTAAGTTTAACCAACCTGGACAATGACCTGGATATATTGTGATATCATCAACCCCAATACTCCAGCTACTACCGTATAGTCTAAAGCCAATCTGTCACAACAAATATTGCATTAAAATGTACAATATTGACAAATGGCACAATAAATTATAACAGTCATTTTTTGTAATCGCATAACCCATAGGTGGGCCTAGTAATCTGATGTTATTCTGTATGTTTACACTCTTTAGCTTTTTTATTAACGGAGGGGAAACAAAAATATACTTATATTATATAATCTATAAACAGTCATTGTGACTATATATCTTATACACTCTTTTAAAAAAAACCTTCTACCAAAAATAAACCAAGGCAATAAATAGGTAGTTATAATTACTGCCAGATCAAGGCTACATTTAATAAAATGAAATGATGAGAATTAGGGACTTGTCCAGATAGGTTATTCCATGTTATCCATAATGATGGGACATAGGCTCTATGAGTGTTTAAAAATTGTTGCTGAAATTTGGAATAATCTTTTAATGCTCTTGTATTCATGCATATGACAGAATCAGGGATTCGTTGACCTTCGATTAGGCAGAAATCCAGTGTGGTTTAAATATACCATATCTAACCGTTATACCAGTCAATAGAACTAATCAAATTCTTAACCGTAAAAGTTGTGTCACAAGTTACAAACATACAGTGTTAGACTACAGTTATAATTTCATATCTAAGTTCCCGAGTGGAAAAATGACATCAATCATTAAGTTCAGTTTGGATCGGATAAAGCGTATATGATCATTTTGATCTTTAGCCTTATAAAACATTAAAATATATGGGTAATCATAAATCAATTAATTTTTTCACCGCTACATGTCTACTATCATGGCGGACTTAACCATTTGTCGTGCGGTACAGTAATTTAGATGTCAAATATATATATATATATATATATATATATATATATATTATGTACCTGAACTGGTGAGGATTCATTTTTGCCTATTTCAATTAACCCATGTTGCCAAGTAGGGGCAACACTTCTAAACCACTTTAAGTTGTTTCCGTCTACGTAAGTTAAATAATGATGATCGAAAACTTCCAGCCCAACGCGATTACTTCCATTTATATAATACCAGAAATCTAAGCAGTATATTGAACTCTCTGTAAAAAACAAATTATAGTATCTTGTCCGGTCGGTTAAGTGCGTCGCCTTTCAATCGAAAGGTTGCAGGTACGAAACTGGTTGCTAGCTAGTCGGTTGTGTCCTTGTACTTTACGAATATTGCCTGAACCTAGCGGATTACTGGGTACTACCAAATTAAAGGAATATGTCTATCATATACAACACACTAATAGCTCCGGTAACCCAACGGTGGGCACGAGGTGATCAGACGATTGCTTGTGTGTTAACCCCCTTGGTTTTCCCATTAACGGGAATAAACATGAATATCATATCCCATCCTCTTAAATAACCAGAAAGGGGGTGAAATAAATAAAAACTAATTAAAGCGTCAACGCCATTATGTAGACTCTTTGATAACTTACCATTTAAGAAAATTTTTGGCGACACAAGTTGTCCTATATTAAGGAACCTTTTGTGTATTGTTGCAAATGTTCCACCTGAAAGTTACCTCAGTTAAACTTTCATGCCGCCTAAAGACCGTAAATATTATTATTAATTTGAAAATACACATTTGTAAAACCTACAGATTTGATTAATTTTTTAACAATATTTTTAACGCATAAAAACCATTTCCAGTGTGATCAGGTACTTGTAGGTACTGGTTTTCAGTAGAGTTGACAAACTCCGGGTGAATAGGGTCTGAAGACCTTTGAGTCCAACCTGTCAAGAATTGTTTATTTATAATTTAATAGTTTTTTGTTAATAATATAAAAGTCAAACCTTGAACTACACATCAGATGGGCCAGTTAACACAGATGTAGTGTGTTCGACCACTACAGGCAATTGTGATCGAAACTATCCAATAACTAATCAATTCTATCTTTGTGGAATGCAAATATAAGACAATTCTTAACCCAGTACAATAGTTAAATGATTTTTATAAAACTGAGCAATATCTCCAATATATAAAAATGTGCTACAATAGCTCTAGTAACCCAAGAGTGGGCGCAAGATAATCAGAAAAAATTTGCTTCTGTTTGTCCTCTTATCATCCTTCATTTTACTTGTCTTAAGTTTTGTGAAGTTGTTTATTTTTTGTTAACAACCATAGCCTGTTTGAATTTTGGTAGTCTTGTCGCAATGGGTTAGAATGTCGGCTTTCAACCAAAAGATTGTTGAATCGAAACTAGCTACTGGCTTTTTACTTATGTACTGAAGAAGACACTTAGCATTGTCTGTATCAATAATAATTACAACATTGTATAACAGCCCTATATTAATGTAGTTTTGTGAAATTAACTTCAGTATTTCCCCTAATCCTATGTGTGGTGTGAGTGTGACTCATTACTTGTAATTTTGACATCTATATTATTTGTTTATCGCCTAGGTTTGGCGACCGCTTCCGCTATATTTTTAAAATTATATCCTTTTTTTCAATGACGTGTTTTAATGACTGTTCGTTTTGCCGTCTTTTCCTGTTCCCATGTCGTTATTTTATTCGTATTTATATGCCATTTTTAAATACTGGGGCAAAAAATGAATAAACTAAACTAAACTATATCCAAAAACAAACCTTCGCATAAAGGTGTTGGATAGTCAAAACTGCAATTAAAGCTAGATCTTGGACAAGCACCCTCAGACAGCGTAATATTGTCTAATCCTCCATGCATGTGTGGAGTTCTCGCTGGTCGCAGAACTTCAAATTCTACCTGGAAATTTAATTACAGACATAAATATTTGTTTTAGAATTGGTCATGGATTAGAATGGGATATTCATGTTTTATTTATTTATCACACAGTAAACGGACAGATTTTTCCCACAAATACATAAAGTAGGGTTATCACATAGGTAACTTTCAGATTACCACTTGCTAATGACCAGTTTCGAACCTGTAACCCTTCTACTACAAAACTTTAACACCAATCGACCAAGCTATTTTACTGGGCCAGGAATGAACTCAGGATTTAAATAAGAGACTTTTTATCAATTTTCCGATTTGTTAATTAATTTTACTTTTTTAATTATTTATTGTAGGTAATTTTTAACTCTGATATAATTTACTGGTGTCAGTATATCACAAAAACTAAAAAGTACTGACTACACCATTACTCAGATCTTAAAATAAAAGTACAAACATTAACAAATACCTTTATATATTCCCCATTGCCATGAAGTGTTACTTTTCCTTGATGCCAGTTGTGTTGCAAAGCAGAAAAAGAACCAAGCAATTCCCTTCTATGTTTATCTCGGGATATATATACTTTCAATGGTTCTTCATGTCTACGAACTTCTTTGTAATACCAAAAATCCAAGCAATAGTCAATGTTCGCTGAAAAGCGTTGGTCATAAGTCAGTCATTAACCTCATCCATTTGAAAAAAAATGGGACACAGATTGTTTTTGTCCGTTTTTTTTTCGTTAAGGTTTGACTGTCATGGCATCGCCAGACTACCAGAAGGAATAATGGAATCGTAATGAAACTTAGCCACTGGTTAGACAACATGGTTTAGATATGCAGAAACCAAAATTGTGGGTGATAAATCAAGGGGAATTCTCCTGGGATGTTAAAAACCAAAACGGTATTTTTTATAAAAAAATTAGCTTTTTGTGGCATAGCGCTTGAACGGCTGCTCCAATTTAATTTAGATTTGGTAGAATGTAAGTGCAGTAGTAACTGATTAAACACTTAGAAGAAACAAAAAAATCACCTAGGGAAATACCCTAAAAAATATAAGTCATGATTGTGACAGGCATGCCATGTCGCCCCGATATCTACCAGAAAGAGTAATGGAATCGCAATGAAAATTATACATTTTTAGACAAAATGGTCTAGATAGGCAGAAACCAAGATTTTTGGTGATAAATCAAGGGCAATTCCCCTGGGACGTTAAAAACCAAAACCCTATTTTTTTTTTAAATAGCCTTTTTTGGGCATACCGCTTAAACGGCTATTATAATTTAAATTAGATTTGGTGGAATGTAAGTGCATTAGTCACTCATTTAACACTTGGAAGAAATAAAAAATTACCTGAGGAAACACCTTAAAAAATAAGATTTTGTTTTAAATCATGGTTGTGACAGGCATGCCGTATCGCACTGACATCTTCAACAAAGAGTCGACAAATCAGATTAAAACTTTAAGAATTTGTTGTTACATAACATGACTTACTTATGTAAAAACAGAACCTTATTCCCTGAAACCATGAAAAACTAAATCGGGCTGTTTTGGAAATTTAGCTTCATTTCACTACAGCGCTTGAAAAGAAGCTTTAATTTAAAACATTTGTGGTAAAATGTTCGTAAATTTAAGACGTTTAATCTTTATTTAACTACACATGGAAAATAAGTTTGGTTGGTTAACTATGGGACCCATGTGTTTATGCTTGAAGAAACAAACTACATACTCTGTGTTTAAAATACAAATTAGGATAGGATAGGCTAGGATATTCATCTTTTTCCCCGTGAATGGGAAAACCAAGTGGGTTAACACACGGGAAATCGTCAGATCACCTCGTGCCCATCGTTGAGTTACCGCAGCTATTGCAGTGTGTTGTATATGATAGACATGTTCCTTCAATTTGGTAGAACCCATTAATCTGCTGGGTTTAGGCAATGTCTGTAAAGTGCCTTGCCCAAGGACACAACCGACTAGCTAGCGACCAGTTCACCACCTGCAACCTTTCAATTTAAAGGCGCCACACTTAACCGCTAGACCAACTAGCCAGACAAATTGTGGTTAAGGACCCTGTAGCATGAATATATGGCATACAACATGTTTTCGTTATTTCGGGGAATTCCCCTGGGTTTAGTACATAAATTTATGTTTTTACAGATCTGAGTTATGTTATCTAAGTTAGATGTTTGTTAGATAATCTTACAAACAGTTTATTTAATCCGCTTTGGCGACTCTTTGTTGGAGATGTCGGGGCGAAATGGCATGCCTGTTACAGTCATTGTTTAGAAACAAATCATAATGTTTAGGGTATTCCCCTAGGCCAAAAGAGATATATATTTTTTTAAATACCGGTTTGGTTTTTCCCCTTTTAGGGGAATTCCCCTTGTGTATATTATCCAAACTTTTGGTTTCTGCATATCTAGACCATGTGTTCTTAACAAATAACAAATTTCCATTGCGATTCCGTTACCCCTACTGGTAGATGTCGGAGCCACAAGCCATGCCTGTCAACTGTTTGGCGAAAAAAAAAGAAAACAAAAAAAACGACAAAAACAATATGTGTCCCATTTTTTTAAATGGGACCCATAAAAAAACGGTCTGAACAAGCCCATCATGGGATCGAAACTGAATCCCGGTAATATAATATCCAAGCCAACATTTAAACGTAGACTACCTTTTAAGTTGATCCACGGGGAAAGAATTACAGCTGTCAAGTCCGTGAATGCATTTATATGATGATCATTTGGATATGCGTATGTACCACCTGTAGACAAAGATAGGATGGAAGGATAGGATATTCATGTTTATCCCCGTGAATGGGAAAACCAGGGGGGCTAACACACGGGCATTCGTCCGATTACCTTGCGCATTGTCGGGTTACCGGAGCTTTTGCAGTTTATTGTATATGATAGACACGTTCCTTTAATTTGGTAGAACTTATTAATCTGCTGGGTTCGGGCAATGTCTGTAAATTGACTTGCACAACGACACTACTGACAAGCTAGCGACCAGTTTCGTACCTGCAACCTTTCGATTGAAAGGCACGCACTTAACCGCTAGAACAGGACCCACAGATGCACAGTAATAAAAAGTTATATGTTTTTACAGTATTTTTCAGATGCAATAAACATGTGCGAGTGATGTCTTCTTAATAGTTGAAAGTTAAATATAGTTCTTACTAATAAGGACTCAGCCCTTAGTAATAAGGAAAGTTAAACATAGTCCTTACTATAATTAGAACATGTCAACCGCAAAAAATCTTCTGAAGTTAACATTTTACCACCAGTTTCGTGTTTATATAGTTTATTGTTCACGTAAACTGTATGGCAGTTTTAAACCGTTATTTCATTTTGCCAGACTAATTTAAATACCGTTTTGAAGTCCAAACCGTGGTGGACGCATATTATACACTATTGTTCTTTCAGTTATGCTTAGATGCTGCCAACCTGCAAATCAGAAGAGCATGAACGAATGTTAAGAATATGCTCGTTACTTTCACAGTAATGAAAAAGCGCCGGAATACGAGAAACACAGTGTATTTTTTATAGCAATGTTTCTTTTTGCTTTTTAAACTGGTGGTACATAATACAACATATGGAACTACCCATATATACAGTATAGGGTCGCAATTTCTTTGACACCTGTTAGTCGCAGAAGTTATAGCACGTGTTGGCACATGTGAGTTGATATTAGCGTACTATATATGACGCTACAATAGGCCTATATATATAAATATACATCAAAAGTGGTCTAATTCTTACAGTCTCGTGCTAACCAGGGTCGCCTTCATCCATAGTTGGGTTTGTAGTCTTGTTATATATATATATATATAGGTGTGGGTGTGTGAATGGATTGGTAGTGTGAATGGACAGTTTCGTGTTTATATTACAAAAGAGCTTTGCAAAGTTTATTGTTTACGTAAACTCTATGAAAGTTCCAATCTGTTATTTAAATTCGTCAGACCAATTTAAATACCACTTTAAAGTCCAAACCTGAATGTGTATAAAACCCCGTTGACATTTCACGAAAACCCCAATCGAGTTGATCGGTTCTGCTCTGCTCCCAACCTGCAAATCAGCACAGCATGAGCGAATGATAGGAACATGCTCGTTACTTTTTGTCCGGCCCGTTGGTCTAACGGTTAAGTGCCTTTCAATCGAAAGGTTGAAGGTGCGAAACTGGTCGCTAGCTAGTCGGTTGTCTCCTTGGGAAAGGCACTGTACGGACATTGCCTGAACCCGGCGGATTAATGGGTTCTACCAAATTGAAGGAACGTGTCTATCCTATACAACACACTGCAATAGCTCCGGTAACCCGACGATGGGCGCGAGGTGATCTGACGATTGTCCGTGTGTTTAACCCACTTGGTTTTCCCATCCACGGGAATAAAGATGAATATCCTATCCTACTTGAGGGTAACTGCGTTTCACAGTAATGAGAAAGCGCCGGGATACGAGTAACTAATATGGGTGTCCACTTTTTAATAGCTATTTTCCTTTTTGCTTGTTAAACCGTACACAATACAACATATCAAAATACCCACATACAGAAAAGCATCGCAATGGCTTTGCAACATATTATTCGCATATATTACTGCACGTGTTAACTTAAATGAGGTTATATTAGCATACTATATGGCGCCATAATACTTCTTTTCATCGGGCAAATGCTACTTTTTAATGATATTACTTCTTTGTTGGCCGAATCCACATACATGCTTACGCGCCAGCGGACAGGTGTTTCAATATAGGATAGGATAGAATGGGATATTTATGTTTATCCCCGTGAATGGGAAAACCAAGGGGGTTAACACACGGGCAATCGTCAGATCACCTCGCGCCCATCGTCGGGTTACCAGAGCTATTGCAGTGTTTTGTGTATGATAGACACGTTCCTTCAATTTGGCAGAACCCATTGATCCGCTGGGTTCAGGCAATGTACGTAAAGTGCCTTGCCCAAGAACACAGCCGACTAGCTAGCGACCAGTTTCGAACCTTACAACCTTTCGATTGAAAGGCGACGCACTTAACCGTTAGACCAACGGTCGGGCCTGCGTATGCGCCCAAACATATGAGAAACGAGCATCAGTGTGTGGGTGGGCGTGTACAAGGCCGCCTGTGTTCAAGTGTGTGGGTTGATTACGTCAGCACGAAGCGTTTTCACTTGAGAATAAACGGAGATACTTCACTGTAATTTAAGACCAATAATAATAGGAAATTCAAGTTTATCCCCGTGAATGGAACGACTCAAGTAGGGTTATCGAACTGGTTATCGCCATATTACCTCGCGCCCATATCCCTTCTGGTTACCAGAGCTTTCGGTCAGTTTTCAAACTGAACCCTTCGCATGAACAGCGACGAACTAAACCATCTAGCTATTCGGTCGGATTATAAAGAACAATGTTTAAATACCCTTTTTTGCATTTACAGTAAAAAAACCCTACTTACCTAACGTAAAAAGTTTTTGTGACACAAGTAATTTATTGGTAACAAATGTTAAAATCGTGGTACATGAGTTTTTACTAACATATTATTACAATTGTTTTTTTAAAAAACATACAAAAATATATTTCTAGCCTTTCTTCTTAAACATTTTTAAGTTCAGCAATAGTGCGTTAAACACCGTGCACTTTATGCATTACCGATAAAACTTATCGCCCAAAAAGATGGCGTGACGTTTTTGCAACTCATGCAGCAATTTTCTTTTAATCACTGCATAGCTGCAGTTTGTCAGAAATTCGACAACAAATTACTGATATTGGCAGTAAAGCGCATTGTGAAACCAGCACAATGCATATTTTAATATTACTAACCTTGGCATAAACCATTTGAAAAATAGCAGTTAAAGTCTTCTATCGACTTTGTTCTGACTGTAACAGCGACCAACAACAGATTACCAATAATTATTTGCAAACGTAGCATAATGCATTTACTGCTGGTAAAAAGTCAAAGTTTATTTCACAGCATTTATACAAAGCACACCTCTGAGCGTAGAAATATGCTATTATAAATGATATATAATCCGATATACGCTTAATGTGTAGGTGTATAGCCTTGGGCTCTTTCACACAATTTCATTTAATTAATCTGATTCGTGCAAAGGTGTACCTATCGTCGATTTCTAAATTTAAAGGGAATTTTTAAGGTTTTAACTTTGCTGAACCTCACAATTACCAAACACTTTTCTCCAAAGATATTTTGTGGTGTCAAAACCTTGTCCAGCAAAATTACTAAAAAATTAAGCGCTTTTTAAAACAGTTATTGTGAATGTGACATATTCCAATTCCGATTTCCTAACCGAGGCAAAACAACGTGATTTACCATGCACTTTTGGCGTATACAACAATAAAGCACAGTAGTAAATTGCCTAAGCTGTAAACAACTAAGTCAAGAAAACAAACAGCCGCCGTTTCAAATTTAATCCAAACATTTGTGATCACATTACTTTAATGCATGTGTTTACCATTATTAGATAAGTATATGCCGCTGGAACGGGTTTTGGTCGAACTGATATTCTATTGCCGACGTGGTAAAGAGATAATGACATAGGCGTGGTTTATAATATTTTCTACACTTTTGCGTGTTTGTTTACCTAAACTTTATTAAATGACCTGAGTTTTACCGTAACATTATCACTTAAATACGTGGCTTGTCATAACACAGGCTCTAATATTATGGTGTGACAAAATTTGCCTGCTTAAGTATGTAATAATGCATGCGTAATTTATAAACAAACTGCATTTTCAAGCTATATATATAGTTTTCGAATTTTTGAAAGACACTCAAGTTAAGTTTGAAATTGTTTCTGTGCAGAAAAGTGAACTGCAAAGGATAGCTTCTGAAAAATGAAGTTTTGTATCAATTCCTGTCTGATTTTTGCAGCAATTGTCAACGCAGTCACCGGTAAGTCTCGTTAGTATTATATTGTCTATATTACTTAATTACTTCTTGCCATATCACGTTTAATTTGGTATAAATTGTCTTATTGAGGTTAATAGTAAAGTTGTATATGAAATGCAAGGCTTTATATTAAAACTATTGCAATATTATTTGTACAAATAAGTAATAAACCTTATATGCAGCGTTGAAATGCTGGGAATGCGTAAATGAGAGAAGCAATGAAGCGTGCTTGCGCAATGGAAAACTAAGAACTTGTGAAAAAACCGAGGTAAGAAGGAAAAACGACCTGTTGCAGTCTTAGCATTGAATATCATTTGCAGTTTAGTCACCATCTTGCGTTTTTAAACCAATAAAACAACCATATGCTAACTTGCTGAATGTTAGGTAAAACATGAGCTTTTTAGGTACTTTATAATCGCTTATTGTGTGAAATTTATTGCGATATACTCGCTACTTTTATACTAACGTTATAAAATACCTGTACTAAGTTGAAAACGTTTTTGTGCATAGAATGCCTGTCAGAATGAACTAAGAAGGGATCCTTATGGAGTACGAATTACAAAGAGGTGCAAACAAGCACAAGCATGTGACAATAACTACATACAGGTATAACGATATATATGGTGTATTTTCTGTTTTTGATGGTTTTGTGGTTATTATAGACCAGCGTGGTCCAACTACAGGCCAATGCTTGCAGTGAAATAGTCTAAGAAATGCGGTGATGGCACCCAGTGTAAAAGCTGTTGTTTTTATGATAATTTTGTTTAAAGTGGCTCGCAAGCTGTCATGTTTTTGTGAAATGACCCGTAAGTCAAAAGTAGTTGGACCACGCAGTACGGTCGTGTGGCCTTAGGTTAACGCGACCGATACATATACCGACTCTTATACAAAAATAGTCCTGGTGAGGAGCCCATCATGGGTTCGAAACTTAGCTCGGTCAAAAACCACGCTGTTATAGACCATGGTAAACCCTGGGATACATTATTATGACGAAGTACATTGATACCCAACCATTGTCTTTCAACATCTAATGTAATGTTTAAAAATGCATCTCACTCAACCATTATAGAACAACAAACGACCTTCTTGGAATCCGCAATGCAACCCCAAGAGTCGCCATTCCGTGTGTCGTTGTTGCTGTAGCTCAAACCAGTGCAACGCTCCTGTACTCTTCTGTTTGGACGGTAAGTTAGAAATTAAAAAACATAGGCTAGTTCATGCGTTTTTTTGCAACGTTGCCAAGCCATGTCTGTGTAATTATTTAAAAATAACCAATTGAACCGAAACCTTTATTTCAGACTCAACTCTGTATAGTTATCGAGTTATATCCTTTAGTTTGTAACCGTTTAAAAGCATGCTGGTAGTCGATTTTTACCTGATTAAGTTTCGACTTTTCGACTCACGAATTGAACCCATTAACCCTCATTATTATGTTTAACAATCAATTGTAAACAGAGCATGTGCTATCTTCTTCGATATTACTTATAATTAGCATTAAAGTATTCTTAATTATTATTGCAACTGCCTTATAGATTCAGCGAAATGCACTCCGATTCAAAGTCCACTAAACGGAAGAAAAGCGTGCAGGTTTATTAGCGAGGCCACGGAAGTTGGATCCGTATGCACGTTCTCATGCAATGCCGGTAAGTTTAGTTTAGTTTATTTTTGTTTCCACGATGAAAACACAAAGCGGGACTATTGGTAAAAATTTGGAAAACGAAAAAAAAGGCAAAACGACAGTCGTTAGAACACGTTTAAAAAAAAGGAATAGACTATTAAAATTCGGTATAATTTGACGTGGCCGCTAAAACCCAATGTTTCAGATTTATTTTTTAGGATAATATAATACATATAACATTTTTAAACCTCATTGGATCTGATTAAACAAATAAATTTTTAAAATATCGAAAGAGAAAACTAAATAATCTTGTTTTTAGGTTTTGGACTGCATGGGAGCAAAACGAGCTCTTGTGTTCTGAGCAGTGATGGGAAATTTGCGCGTTTCAACTCTCCTACTCCGAAGTGTAGACCGATATGTAAGTAGCTTTTGTCCACCGGTTAGTCTGGCGGTTAAGTGCGTCGCCTTTCAATCGATAGGTTGCAGGTACGAAACTAGTCGATAGCTAGTCGGTTGTGTCCTTGGTCAAGGCACTTTACGGACATTGTCTGAACCCAGTGGATTAATGGGTTCTACCACATTGAAGGAACGTGTCTATCCTACACAACACACTGCAATAGCTCTGGTAACCCGACGATGGGCGCGAGGCGATCTGTCGATTGTCCGTGTGTTAACCCTCCTTGGTTTTCCCATTTACGGGGATATACATGAATATCCTATCCTATCCTAACTAAAAAAGATAAGTTTATAAGGCCATGTGGGAAAAGAGATTCTATTATTTGGTATATAAATATCTATAACATTCTGCACTTTTGTTTATAAACTAAATATTATGACAATGTCACTTTTTTGTCATTGTACAACTTGTAAAGAGTATCGGGCCATCACTGGCCGAACTGTGATAAAGAACTCTAACTGTAAAACAATTTTATGCGTATGACGGTTGGTAATTTCCATGGGTAAGAGCGTCAGCATTCTTGGTGCAGCCGAAAGGTTGTCGGATCTAAACAACACACATGCCTACATGGTTGTGTATTTAAGAACTAACCTGACATCCTAAACCTATTAGATAAAGAGTTGTGTACACGGAGACTCACGCGATAATAAATTGCCTGTGTGATAACGCTACCTGAGTATTCCCATTTACATGGATGAAACATACCAATATAGGGCTACCTTTTTTAAAAAATAACTTAACCTAATTTGTTTAGCACTATTTTTACATTTCAGCAAAGAAATGTCAGCCAATATTTCGCCCTCTTAATGGTGAAGTTTTGTGCAACAACGAAAACAATGACGGAAGTGTCTGCACGTTAAGTTGTAATACTGGATATTTTTTGGATGGAAGTCGAACAAGAGAATGTAGTAAGTAAAATCTAACTATGAAAATAGTTAAGATTTATTGGTTGCTATAAAATGGTTGGTCATTGCTATACACGCAAGAAAAAGGTTACAAAAAAGACGCTACCATTTACAAAGGTTATGGGTAATACTGTCCGCCTAACAAAATGTGTTTACAGGCAACGGCATATGGAGTGGTAGACCAACAGTATGTCGACGAATCACATGCAGCCCGGAACTGGACCAACCAGCAAATGGAAACATCATTTGCTCGGATAGAAATAACGAAGGTAGCGTATGCAGGTAAGTCATTACCTAATCTGGCTGTTCAGATCAGGCATCTAATAAGTGCAATCAATTACAATATGGTAAGATCCGCTCACCCCCCCTTAACTTGGGTTTTATGGATACGTTGATTTTCAAAAAGTAATAACATGGTAAATTTAAATAAATATATGTTAATCTCAAACTGTCGTTTCGCAATATGCAATCGCTGTAAACAAATAGTATCCGCTAGATGGCATTATTGATTATTAGATATATAAGGTTTTTATCTCTTTATGAACGAAAATCTGTAAAAATAAATCTATCAAAAGTTTTATCTTTATACATCGCTGCATGGGAACTAAATATCTACCTCCAGAGGGGTTAAATAAAATCGGTTAAACTGTCGCGCATTCCTTACCCTTTGCCAACGCCGTTTTTTACAGTTTCAGCTGTGATGACGATTATGTTCTTGTGGGTGAAGCAGAAAGAACATGCATGGCTAATGTTAACTCGGCAAGAGGAACGTGGGATAACAGTCCGTCTCCAGTTTGCGAGCGTGAGTGTTTTTGTTGGCTTTCTATTTATCTATTGTGAATATTCGGTAATACAACACAAGCTGTTGTATTCTTGCATTGGAGGTACTTGGTAGTGAATCGTAGTTAATGAAATTAAAGCGTAACACGTCGGGTTATATAGCACGAAATACACGAAAAGAATGTTACATTCCAGAGTAAATGATTATTACATACATGCGGGCATGATTACAGGGCACGCATGATTACGGTGCACAAAATAACTGTCTGGAATCCTGCACGTATTGCTGCAGGGGTAGAAATTAACGTATTATTTCCACAACACAGGCAAAAGATGCGCGATTATTCCAGACGTTATCAATGGCTTTCACTCTTGCACGGATGGCTACTTTATCGGATCACAATGTGAATTCGGTTGCGACGATTATCACACGAGAAACGGTACATTGTACAGCACTTGTTTGGAAATCGATGGAATTCTGCAATGGGATAAACCTAACCCAACATGTTCGCGTAAGTTATTGTGATAGCATTAAGCGGTTTTATTTAATTAAGTGATGTTATACGTGCAGTATACTTATATTTACCCACGTTAATCGTTAGTCCGACTGGGTAGTCTGGCTGTTAAGTTTTAAATCGAAAGGTTGCAGATGCGAAATTGGTCGCTAACTAGTCGGTTGTGTCCTTGGGCAAGGCACTTTACGGACATTGCCTGAACCCAGCGGATTAATGGGTTCTACTAAATTAAAATGAACTGAAAAATGGAACTATTGCAAAATGTTTTATTATTTGGAGACGCTTTGACAATATTTTGGCCCTTTAAAACAAAGCTTTGTGTAATGACAATGTCGTCAAGCCTAAAAAATATGTTAGGAAGACTGTGTGTAAGTTTTCATTATTGTCAAACCACAACCTATATTTTTCTCTCAGCCAATGTGTGCTCCGACCAAGGATCTCTCTCCCACGGAATTTCCCGTTGCAGTGATGGCAACAGAGCAACTTCAACATGTTTATTCCAATGCATCGATCCCGGTTACAGCCTGTTCCCCCCGTTCATAACACAAAACACATGCTTAAACGACACAACATGGTCCATACCGAAACCCTGTTGCTCTAGTAAGTATGCTTCTCTATAGCGTCGACCTAGTGACCAGTATTAGCAAACAGCTGTAAATGCAACCGAAGTTTTGTCCGGAAAAATCGATGTTAAAAGTGTGGAATGCTGATTTATTTTATTTTTATGTGAAATATCCCCCAACGGCGTTAATACTGAAACATTCGCATGTGGTCCTCTTTCATGATTAACTCATTTGTATAAACGTACAATTAGGTCTAAATGCAAAATATATACTCTATATAACAAACTAAAACGAGTAGGTTAGACATTAAATCTCACCACAATGCTTGTAGGACCATGCCCTCCGTTCGCGGTTATGGATGCTGTTTTTATATTGGATTCGTCTTCATCTGTGGGTCAGGAAAACTGGGTGAAAATAAAGGCCTTCGTTCGAAATATCATCGAGTAAGCAAAAAGCGTTAATTGCTTATTGAAGATAATATCGCGAACTCTCCACTAATTTATCCATTTCTGTCAGGTCATTTATCTTAGCGGATGACGCTGCACAAATAGCGGTGTTCAGATACAACAGGGAAGTTGACACCGCATCACAAATCTTACTCAATCAGTTCAGTTCGAACATTGATGCGCTTTTAGACGCCTTTGATGACATACCTTATGATGGATCTGGTAAACAACGTTTTCAAACCGATTATTATGAATTTATACATGATCGCAGATTTATGTTTTACGAAGTTAAAAAAATCCATAGTGTAGGTACAAAAAGGCAATCGTTTCTATAGGTTATAAATTAATCTCTTAAATAAGTTTTTTTCTTTATTTAAATGCAAAAATGGCAAAATATTTATACCAATTAGTCGAAAAAACGCGACGCCAAGTTAATATTGTGTATCTTGTACTAGTTAATTTCATTTTAAATTTAAGAAAATACGCTTACAAAGCACATGGGTAAATTTTCGAAACGTCTAAGAATAAAAAATATCTCACAAATGTATTATCCTTCTTTTTATATATTATGCTGTTATTCATTGATTTATATTATGCTGTTTTCAGGCACATGGACTGGACAGGCTCTTGCGCATGCAAAGGATGTAATTCTTTCCCGAGAGAACGGTAACAGACCGAATGTAAAAGATCTTATTCTTGTGATTACTGACGGACGGTCTCAAGATTCAGTCACCGAGGTTTCTCAAGAACTAAGAGCACAAGGCGCTTTGGTGAGTAGTCCTGCTTGAAGGCCAAAGTATAACTTGTTTGATAACACGGTACAAAATAGGTATAATCAAATGAAAACAGATACCACAGGTAAAGTCATGCAAGTAAAACAACTATGTGTATTTATACTTGTCGTTCGGCCGAATAGAATAGGATAGGATCTTCATGTTTATCCCCGTAACCTTTCGATTGAAAGACGACGCACTTAACCGCCAGACTAACCGGCCGGACAAAGGACAAAGTATAACTTGTGTTTGATGACACGGAAATATATAGATAATCAATAAAACACAGAAACGACAGGAAAAGTCATGCAAGTAAAACAACTATGTGCATTTATACCTGTCGTTCGGTCGAATACCTGGGTGGTTTAGGTCGTCGGTTTTTTGCCACAGTTTAGAAAATCTAACCTGGTGGCTGGCTAGACAGTTGTGTGACTTGTGTCCAGGGAAAGTCACGTAATGGATATTGGTTAAAACCGTAAGTGGTTTAATGGGCCGTACTAAAACTAAAGGAACGTCTTAACTATACACAACACACGTCAATAGCTTCTGAAGAGATATAATCTAAAGAATTGCCTTGTGATAACTCTCCCGCGTTTATTTTGAATTAATTGTATTAATATATAGGTAATACGTAATAGGATAGGATAGTATATTCATGTTTATCCCCGTGAATGGAAAAACCAAGGGGGTTAACACACGGGCAATCGTCAGATCACCTCGCGCCCACTGTCGGGTTACCGGAGCTGTTGCAGTGTGTTGTGTGTGATAGACACGTTCCTTTAATTTGGTAGAACCTATTAATCCGCTGGGTTCAAGCAATGTCCGTAAAATGCCTCGCCCAAGGACACAACTGGGTAGCTAGCAACCAGTTTCGCACCTGTAACCTTTCGATTGAAAGATTTATAAATAATATTTATATTAATACAGACTTACGCGGTTGGCATCGTCCCACCTATTGGAGAATTGGACGAGACACAGTTGCAAGATATTGCTGGTAACAACGAAAATCTCATCATCGCAAGATCTGGTTTCGAAGGTTTAAACCAAGAATTTTCAGAAGAGATTAGTAGGCAGATTTGCGGTGATCCTTGTGCCGAAAATTAATATAATATATACTTATTTCCTTATATATACAAATATATATGCGTTGAATTACGTGATTAAACTGAAAATTGTTTATCGCAAACGTTTGCCAAATAAATTATCACATATCACCTTATCACAGAAGTGGTCATCATAGCTTAAAGGGTAGTAACAGTTGACTGTAGAGCAGGATCTTTATCGTCACTAGGGGTATAAACACAATGTTGCTTGGTGTGTAAACTTGACCCTTGAGTTATTGCGAATTATAATTGCGAATTTGTCCGGCCGGTTAGATTCGCGGATAATTGCGTCGCCTTTCAATCGAAAGGTTGTAGGTGTGAAACTGGTCGTAACCGAAAGGTTGTAGGTGCGAAAGTTTTTTTACGGAAATTTCCTGAACCCAGCGGCTTAATGGGTTCTACCAAATTAAAGGGACGTGTCTATCGCATATACAACACACTGCAATAGCTCTGGTAACCCGACGGTGGGCACGAGATGATCTGACGATTGCCGGTGTGTTAACCCCCTTGGTTTTCCCATTCACGCAGTATACAGGAGGGGGTTCTAACAGAAAACAGTTTTAAATAATAATATTACAACAACGTACAGATTTCTATCAAACTATATGTTCTCTATTTCAGTATTAAAGCATAGGTGTTTTTTAAACTTGCCCATGTACCTCCAGCTGGGTGGTTAATTAAGACGTTCATATCGTTTATTTACGGGAAAGCCACTGGGAGGGAAAGTTGGGTGATGAAAAACTATTTAGCAAAATTTATGAATAATTGTTCCAACTCTAATCTTGTCCTCTACACTGATCTTGACCCCATAAAAAACTGTAAAATGTTAGGTCAGTCGAGAAAAGTTTTTCGTTTCCGTGACAACGGTTGGTCTTAACCAGTATTTGGTTTAAAGTCGGAACGGATGACCGGTTCCACGATTAAAAAGAACCAAATAATTTTAAAATTTGATAAGCAACACGAAGTCTAAGTTTTTTGTTATGTTATACCTTTAAACAGTAATCTTAGCGATTTTAGCATTTTTTTAAATATGTTTTAATCTGTATTGCCCCTATTTTAAATTACTTTGCTTTTGCAAAGAATGTTTCTTTTTCAACGAATGTTATCCAAATTTTTAAGTTCGTGTATAATTGGACAGGCTTGCCTAAAAATAAATTATAAGTTTTAAATAACAAATTGGCTAATTTAGTCTCTCATTTAAAAACCCACTTGAAGAAAAAAACTTACAAGTGTGTTTTCGGAACCAATATAAGAGTTCAAATCGTGATGGGGGATCAAAGACACAATTTAAAAAAAATGAAAATGGTGCTTTTAATGTAAATTGGTGGTTTTAGACCGAAACCGACTTGCAATATGGAGGAGACCTCCACTTTCAAGTATAGTACCCGTATTTAGTAGGATGCTTAAATATACCTTAAGAGTCTATCCTGAGCGTGTAATCCACGTGTTCGGGGAGTTTTAATTCCGTTATTCAAATGTTTTCAATTTACTTCATACACTCCATACAACGGATGAAATCGGGCTAGATAACCGAACTACTGCCGAGCATCTCGATTTCCTGCAAGGCGACAGATTGTTTCTGTTTGAATTGTCAAATTACGAGAGTAAAATGATTCTAGTAAGCACAGCAAAGTAAACACAGCGGGAAGTCTCACCTTATTCAATAAAAACTGTACATAAAGCCTTGAAATATAAAAAGTAAAAGTAGGTCTTTATACCGTATACCACAGGCTATAAAGTTACCATCAGCCAAACTCTGGTCTGCGGTATTCTGTCGAATGTCCGTATTCTAACGCCTCTACATTTTCAACTTTTTTTAATGAAATAAATACGCATATCCTGATCTCACAACAAAACGGTCAAGTACGCCAAGACAATGAACGCAATGTTAAGTTACTTAACAAAACAGATTTAAATGGTTTAGTTAACGCCAACTGAAGACGGGGCAACAAAATATAGTACACAACCTTACTTCCCGACCCCAAATCACGCTGTGCATTAAAATCGTGGTTGTCTGGTAGTGAGTGCGTATTTAAACCAGAAACTTCGTTAATGTAGCGCAGTGAGCCGGTAATTCTTCATTTAAAACCTGAAAAATATTCGGTATTTAATGGTCAAATTTTTATCATGAACTTTGTTACAGGGATTAACAGATCCAAACTAGTCGGTTATCCGTTCAGTCAGATTAATGTATTTGAGGTAAATCGAAGGCTTTATCTTTATTTTCTATTTCTAAGCTATTCCTGTTAATTAAAATGAATAATCCTTTATAGGCCGTATCAGTCTTAAGGCAAGCAGAATTCCTGCGGTTTGATTGTGAGGTTTGTTATCCTGTCATCAAGGAAATGACGCAATAAAAAACAGAAACCATAAAATGTTAAAAATTACACCGAGTGTAAATATAGTCTTTAGCTTTTATAGCGACCACGTCTGCTGAAAACATATGTAAAATAATGTAATTTGTCTAGAGTCAACGAAAATAATCAAGATTTTTGCTTCAGTCTTCAGAAATGGATCACATTCAAAATTTAAAAATGCTTTTGCAAGTGTGTATCTTATTGGTATCCGAACAGTGTTCATAGCGCTATAGTTTATCAGTCATGCGCTCTGATTTAACCAAAATTACTGCTACACGCAATCTGTTGTGTAATGAGAGTATGTTTACAGTCTACAGGAAGTTTTAGGTAGTTAGTAATCAACTTGCGTTGTTAAACACGACGTACCGTGAGCCATCATTTGTGTGCATTTTGCGCAACACAGTAGGCCCTTATTGTCTGATGTACCGTCCGGTTCTTTGTTCGCATCAAGATACCATTATCAAATATAAGCTAATTTTATAACGTTAATCGAAACCAACACGCATATGGGCGGTATTTGGAAACCTAAATGGAGATATTTATACGCGAGAAAAATACAGAATAATGAGTACAATGCAGTCTTTATTCATATTATTAAACCCCTCGGCCAATTGACTTATAGCGATCAAGCGGCAGCTTTAGATCTTACCACCGTTCGTCTGATCATCCGTTAGGATAATTGAACGTGTCATACCTACGCTTTACTATATATCAGACCAAATTTTAAAAATTTACTTATAATTCACAAGTAGGGTATTTAGTTGATACGATGGTCCGCATATCCAATATATCTATAATATACTACTATAGTCATACTTTTGCTTTCATATGTACTCAAAATATATGTATATATATTTCACAGGGATTTACAATTAAGTGGAAGGTATGCCCTCACCCGTGAAACTTAAGGCCAATGCACACTTACGGCGATGGCAAGCGATGAGAGCGATGCGAGCGATTATTTTGACGTCACGTCCTGTATCGCCGGCCTATCGCTCGCAATCGCCCGAGTAGAAACTTGTTCTAGTAATTATATCGGGGTAAAATTTAATAATTATGAAACAACACGTGGTAGATTCTGAATATGCAGAAGTTTTGGTGATATGCGCAAGGTTATATCCTCAAGGTTGTAAAAATAACAAAATCAATTTTTTCAGAAATTTACCTTCTTTCCAGACTATAGCGCTTGACATGCTCAATATAGATATTTGGTAAAATGTTTTAATCCTAGTTGAGTGTCTAGCTGTTTTAAACGTGTTAATAATTACATTATTGCGTATGATATATATGTAGCGTATAAATGAGACGGTCACTATAGTTCAGTAGGGAATTGGAATTACTGGGGATATCCAGAAAAAAGATTAAAGTTAGGTATATTCTATTTAAGGATAGCTTTCGGAGTAAACTAAATTATTTTAACTAAAATCGTAGTGTTTCTTTATCGGCCCGCCGAAAATGCTGAAACTGGACTTATTTGTACATTTTCCCGATAGCGGGGATTTTCTTTGGGGTTTTTGTAAAATTAAAAAACGAAACAAATTATAAGCATGTCAGTTCTTTAAGTTTTAACATGATTAGATATTCCTTGTACCTATTACCTGGCGCACGGGCATGCTTTTCGCTAGCTTAACGCAGAAAAAAAACCAACAAACAAAAGTTTTAAATGTGTTCCCTTCGGATTCGAAAGCGGATACCCTTCAGATTCGAAGGAAACACATAGTTATATTAAAATTATATTATTGACAAGAATCGTTTATCGCCAACAAGCCCATTAGAAAAAACTAGAACCTTTACAACAAATAGTTGTAAAAAGAACAACAACTAAAAAAGGCAATAAGAGGCGTTAAAAACCCTTTAGCAGTGAAGACACAAACCAAGATGCACAAAAAAACAACAAATTAAGATCAAATGAGATTCAACTAAGAAATTACCGCATATCACAGTTTGAAACATTTTTATACTAAACCAATTACAACACGGTCATGCTTAAACCGTAAAGTACTATGCTAAATTACTATTATTTACATCAACAAACGGGCGCGCCGCGCCCACTGCCTTATCACAAATCTATTACTTTCTACCAAGCTGTATTTGTATTTTTGTTGTTACCCCACTATGTGGATAACAAGTTTAGAACTTATATTTCGGGATTCATTAGTTTCTACGATCGGAAACAAACCATTTATAAAATAGTAACCATGCGACCCAGAGCCAACGTTTTTGTATGCAAAAAACCTGGTGTTTAATTAAATGTGTTACAAACAGTAGTAGTAGTAAACACGTGGTTAACACTAGGTTATTTAAAATTAACCGCGTTCAAAGTAGCACACGCATGTAATAGTCAACAAACCATTTGAGATAGCGATTTACGCGTTAATTTTTTTATTTGATTATGTTGCTGCTAGGTCCTATCTAGCCTGTAGGTAAATAAAACTTCAATTGTCCTAAGGTAAATTTCTAGGAAACTTAAAGCCCAGAGGCGAATTTAACGTTTCTTGGTTTTTCAGATGGTTAAACAAGCTCTGTTGTTCATTTGCGTTTAAGCGCCGCAAAGGATTTTTTGTAAGATTGGTACTTGCAAAATTTGTTTAAAATGTCAGAGGCTAATTTTTGGTCAAAAACTGCAAAACTTGACCAAGGTCGTCGAGGAACAACTTTTGCAAACGACAACTCCACAAATCAATCAGCCGTTTATACTGGATTACTGATAGGTAGGCGCAAAGTATATTTATTTTTAAACAAATATGTGTTTTTTTATGTTGTGCCCTTTTCATGTTGTGATGGAAATTGTTTGTCCAAAATCATTTTTATTTATACTCCACTTAAAATTTGCGTGGTCATTTTCACATAAGAAATTAGTTCATGCACCTCAGGCTACATGCTTACGATGTCAGTAAAATGGACCGCATGGGCCTAATTGCTAATCAAACAACACTGCTAACAAGTATAAGCTGCTGGCAACCATGTATAAATAAACTTAGTATCCTTTTCCTATCTAATGCCTTTGTTAGTCGCCTTTCAGTTGAAGGGTTGCAAGTTCGAAACTAGTTGCTAGCTAGCCTGTTGTGTCCGTGGGTAAGGCACTTTATGGACATTGCCTGGACCCAGCAGCTTAATGGGTTCTACTAAATTAAAGAAACATCTTACATAACACATTGCTTAGCTCCGTTAACCCGATGGTAGACGCGAGGTGATTATGACGATTGCCCGTGTGTTAACCCCCTTGATTTTTTTATTCACGGGGATTAACATGAATATCCTGTCCTATCCTGTCCTGTTTTACAGTGTCAAATGAACGTCAAACCAAGTTGTTAAACGAATTGGCATCTCAGATCCAGCTCAGTCTATTTGACATTGGGTACGTATTTTAAACTTGCTCAAGAGAGACAATACAGTTAATATATTTATCTGTTCGGTTAGCTTATATAGTGTCGTGACCAGGGATTTTTATCAAATCGTCCGGCCTTTTAGAATGGCGGCTAAGTGCATTGCCTTTAAATCGAAAAGTTGTAGGTGCAAAACTGGTCGCTAAGCTTACATTTTTTTGAGACAGCCCTCTCTTTTTTAATAAACAATTTGGTTTTTTTTTGGTTTTAAGTGCATTGTCCAAGTGTCCTGGATCAAGTCATGTGTCTCGAACCAACTAATTGTACTGGGTTCTAAAATGTCACCATAACTTTCGATTTAAATGCATTATCATCCTGGACAATACAACAATAAATTTTAATTACTGCCAATATTTAATTCATTAAATTTAATAGTGTATAACTTGGATTGGATAGAATATTCAGGTTTATCCCATAAATAGGAAAACCAAGGGGGTTAACACAAATGCATTTGTCACATCACGGCCCACCGTCGGGTCACTGGAGCTATTGCAGTGCGTTATGTATGATATACAATTTGCATTTTCCTTCAACTTAGTAAAACCCATTAATCCGCTGGGTCCATGCAATGTTCGTTAAGTGCCTTGCCCAAGGACACAACTGACTAGCTAGCGACCAGTTTCGTACCTGAAACCCTTCGGATGAAAGTCGACACACTTAATCACCAGACTAATCTGTCGAATAAACTTAACAATTGCCAAATATATCAGTAACAAAATTTAAATCTCAGATTTCAGTGCGTGATTAAGATCGAAAAGGTTGTATCCTGCAATTCAAAAGAAATTGAGGTAAAGTACCGTACCGATACTAATTTCTACTTAAATTTTGCCGATCATATCAATTGGTGGATTAATGGATTCTACTACAATTGAAGTAATCATATGACTGAACCCAGCGGATTAATGGGTTCAACCAAATTGAAGGAACGCGTCTATCATATACAACACACTGCAATAGCTGCGTTAACCCGACGGTGGGCGCGAGGTGATCTGTCGATTGCCCGTGTGTTAACCCCCTTGGTTTTCCCATTCACGGGTATAAACATGAATATCCTATCCTATTCTATCCATATGGGTTAAATTACTAGTATGTAATAACCAACAATGTTAAATTCTATTTATAAATGCTGTCTTTTAGGAAACTGTATTATTGTGGACTAAAAACTTTGGATTAAGTATGATCCTAATATGTGGGGGAAGTGGAATCGAAGCTTGTGATGTTACCCCCGAGGTAACGCGTGGTATCATCGATAAAGACATTCCTGGTATCACTAACTTAATTACTTCTGCGTGTATGGACTCTGAACCTCCTGATGTCACATTCAGGTTTTTATTACCAGTTCTCTTTATTTTATACATGTAGTTTTTATTATATACATGTAGTCTTTATTATATACATGTAGTCTTTTTTATGTACATGTAGTCTTTATTATATACATGTAGTCTTTATTATATTCATGTAGTCTTTATTATATACCTATAGTCTTTATTTTATACATGTAGTCTTTATTTTATACATGTAGTCTTTATTTTATACATGTAGTCTTTATTTTATACATGTAGTCTTTTTTTATATACATGCAGTCTTTATTTTATTATATACATGTAGTATATTATATACAGTTTATTATATACTTTTCCATATTTTAGTTTAGTTTGAGATATGATAGAATATTCATGTTTGAGATGTGTTGAATGCAATTTTGTATATTTTTAGCCTTAATTGTAGTGGAACTATTACATGAATTGCTGTTACGTGTATCTATTATGTGTTTCTGCAAGCAGAAATGGTTGGTTGCCCCCTTTCCTGGATTTTTATCATATTAAAAGGAATACCCAATCACACAAAATATATTTTAAAGTGTTGATGATTGTTTTTAACTTTCCAGAAAATACCCAAAAACTAAACCCAACTCAAACCAGTAATCAGCTGCTTTAACACCCTAATTTTAAATAGAAGAAAATGCAATTTAGTTAAAACTTTAAAAGGTAATTTCTGATACGAGTTGATATGCAGTGGAAAATGTAGCAAATTATTGAAGGGAAATTAATTGTAAACATTAACATGTAAAAAAGCATCATGGTTATGGGAACAGAACAAACCGAAAAGGTATACAGCATTTTAAATACAATTATACCTTTTCGACATATTTCCCAAATCAGTAGGATATAAAATCCCATTTTAAGAGAAAAAAAATGTCAAAACTTTTAAAGGTGGTGCCATGTATATATTGGATATATACTAAAAAATTTATTTCAAAATTGTAATTTTATATACGTAATTTGGAACCCCAACAGTTTTGCTTGTGGAAACATATAGCTACGGTTAAAAATACTGGTGGTTAACACTTCTTAATTGCCTATAGTTTTTTATGAAAACATTGTATTTGTATTACTTTTTCATATTAATTTATGTATCTTTCAACTTCTGTTTTATAGTAAATTATTCTTTTCAATTCCAACATATCAGTTTAGCAAGGCATATTGCTCCAAAAATGCCAAGAACGATAGTCTTTTTCTTATTCTCTGATTGGCCATATTCGTTTTATTGTTAGTAGATTTTAAAGCAGGATTTATATTTAAACCAGGTGTGTGACAGACCCGTCCATTTTGGTTGTAATGAATTTTATTGATTTATTTTTGTTTTAATTGTCCAGCTGTTTTCACATATGTTGTGAGTTGTGACAGTGTATTATAATTGCTAAGATATATAGATCATATTTTTGGTATTTAATAATATTTGACCTATTACATTTCAGGGGGATTTGCGGTGTGAAAAATGATGTTTTAATTGTAAACCTACCTGCCTCCAGTACAATTTTAACGGTAATAGTCCAATTTTATATACCATCAATTTTTTACTATATTTGTAAAAATTCCCAGTTAAAAGAACTGAAAATACAGTATTTTTCCAGCTTTCTTTGGATTGGAAAAGGTGTTTTAGAAAAATCATTATTATCATGAAATACAATTGGCCTACTGTATTATGTAGTATCGTTCATTTTGGCCATGTAAATTTGTAACATCATGTAGGCTATATAGTTTATTATGGGTCCCATTTGGAAAAATGGGACACATATTGTTTTTGTCCGTTTTTTTTTTTCTTTTTTTTTTTTTTTTTTTTTTTTTTTTTCGTCAAAGGTTTGACAGTCATGGCTTGTGGCTCCAACATCTACCAGAAGGGGTGATGGATTTGCAATAAAATTTAAACATTTGTTAGTGCACATGGTCTAAATATGCAAAACCCAAAATTTTGGGTAATTTAATTTGGGGAATTCCCCTGAGAGGTGAAAAACCAAAACGGTACTTTTTTTCAAAAAGGTACCTTTTTTGGCCATAGCGATTGATCGGCTACTCCAATTTTAATTAAATTTGGTAAATTGTAAGAACATTAGCCCAATGATACAAACTTTAAAAGAAATCAAAAAATTACCTAGGGAAATACCCTAAAAAATACGATTTTGTTCTCAAATCATGATTGTGACAGTCATGGCTTGTGGCTCCGACATCTACCAGAAGGGGTAATGCAATTGCAATAAAACTTTGACATTTATTAGCGCACATGGTCTAGATATGCAGAAACCAAAATTTTGGGTGATATACCCAGGGGAATTCCCCTGAGAGGTTAAATACCAAAACGGTATTTTTTTCTAAAAATTTAGTTTCTTTTGCGCATGGCGTTTAAACGGCTACTCCAATTTTAATTAGATTTGGTAAAATGTAAGAAAAACATTAGCCAATGATATAATACTCAAGAGAAATGAAAAAATTACCTAAGGAAATACCCGAAAAAATAAGATTTTGTTCTCAAATCATGATTGTGACAGGCATGGCATGTGGCTCCGACATCTACTAGAAAAAGTAATGGAATTGCAATAAAATTTTGAAATTTGTTAGCGCACATAGTCTATATATGCGGAAACCGAAATTTCGGGTGATGAATCTATAGGGGAATTCCCCTTAGACGTTAAAAACCACAACGGTATTTTTTTCTATATAAATAGCCTTTTTTGGGCATAGCGCTTAAACGGATGCTACAATTTGAATCAGATTTGGTGGAATGTAAGTGAATTAGTCACTGATTTAACTATACCCAAAAAATGGGATATGTTCTCAAATCATGTTTGTTACCAGGATTCCATGTCGCCCTGACATCTTCCAAAAGGAGTCATGAAATCTCAATAAAAATTGGACATTTGTAAGACAACATGGTCTAAATATGCAGAAACCAAAAATTTGAGTAATGAATATAGGGGAAATCCCTCAAAACCTTTTTTTTAATAAATTAGATTTTGTGGCCATAGCGCTTGAACGGCTGCTCTAATTTTATTAAAATTCGGTAAAATGTTAAAACATTTGACACTCTGTGCCAATTCAAAAAAGAAAACATTTACTTAGGTTAATTTCCATGAAAACGAAGTTATGCTCCTGAATTATGATTGTTACAGGCATGCCATATCGCACTGACATCTCCAACAAGAAGTCGACAAAACAGATTAAAACTTTAAGAATTGCTACATAACTTGACTCACTTATGTAAAAACAGAAACTTATTTACGAAAAACTAAATCGGGCTGTTTTGGGAATTTAGCTTTATTTCACTACAGCGCTTGAAAAGAAGCTATAATTTAAAACATTTTTGGTGAAATGTTCATAAATTTAAGACGTTTATTCTTTATTTACCTAAACATGGAATATAAGTTTGGTATGTTAACTATGGGACCCATGCGTTTATGCTTGCAGAAACAAAAACTACATACTCGGTGTATAAAATACAAATTGTGGTTAGGGACCCTGTAGCATGAATATATGTCATACAAAATGTGTTTTACAAATGGTGGTGGTTAAACACGTGGTTGACACTCTCTAGTTGTCATTTATTTTCGTGTTTACGCGTTTTATAATAAAAAATAATCTATAAAATGCTATACCACTTGTATAGGAGAAGTATTTTTGTGGCGTATGGTTGTCAGTGTGACAATTTTTTGCACTTGCTAAACCAACCCTTTATTGCGCCATAAATATGCCAAGATATCATTTCTTTGTGGGCTTTTTCAATAAAACTTCCAGTTTAACTTAGATAAGGTAACTCTATACACCTAAAAATAAAACCTCTCGTTGCAGTTTTGTATAAAGTCCATCTTACCAGCACTGTCAGCATGTCTTGAGATCATTACACAAATACAGAACTTAAATATATCGAGTTCATCAACAGAAGTCAGTGTTGCACCACAGCAAAATGGTGTCATACGCGCTGGCAACAGTCCACTAACATCAAACGTTTCAGAGAAAGAGGAGGTAGGCTGATATTTTGTTCAGGATATAGGGATAGGATATTTTCATATTTATCCCCGAGAATGGGAAAACCAAGGGGGTTAACACAATCGTCGGATTACCTTGCCCCACCGTTGGCTTACTGGAGCTATTGCAGTGTGTTGTGAATGATTTACACAGCCTTTTAATTTAGTAAAACCTATTAATTTGCTGGGTTCACTTAATTATTACTATAGATCCCGCCTTAAAGTGTTTACTTTATTAAATACATTTGTGTTTTGACCGCACAACTATATTAATATATGAATCTTTGATATACATTGTGTAAAGGCCCTTATTAGATTATGTTTTCAAAAACCTATAACATTTTTTTAGTCTGTGGCTCAGTGCTGGTTTTTGGGTAAAAGTGAGTGGTGGTTATTTCAGTTTCACTAGGTGGAGACAAACATTTAATTGTATGCAAAATTGTTGTTCCACCAGGATTATAACATACTTATTCATACCAATAAGAATTTAACGTAAAGTCAAATTAAGTTGTGGTTAATATATTGTTGACACACTCTCTAATTTTTATCAGTACCGGTAGTTTAAACCTCACTAAAATTATTGCGGCTAAAATTATTTATTCCAAGCGCTATATATTTTTGTTGTATGAGCTTATTTTGCATGTAAAAGTTGAAGATAACACGTGGTTGCAAGGGTCATTCCATTATAATTGAGCAAAAAAAAGTTGAAAAGTACATCGTTACCTCTCAGATTTTGTTAAGATTTTCAGACAATGTACCTACACCTAGAAAAATGATTAGGACAAAATTTGAGGTCGCAACTCCTAGCGGTTCAAAAGTTACGGCAGGATGAAAAACCGGCCACACGAGGGCTTATTGTTGGTGAGCACACCTACTTACAAATTTTAATTGTCGATATCTCAAAAAGTAAACTATTTAGAAAGCTGAAAATTTGTATTAAGGTATTTAAAGGTATGAGGAAGCTAAATTTCACATCCAATTTATCTTTAGGGCATTATAAAATAGTTAAAATCAGGTTTTAAAATTATTTCGACCACCCCGACGCTAGAGGGGGTAGCTCCTGTATGCAAGAACGTTTTGAGATGCAACTTTTTTTAAAAGTTAGAAGAAGCTTAAATGTTTAATCAGTTCAAAAATTAGCTTTGCCAACTTTGAAATGCGTTTTTGAGACCAAATTTCCCAATTGCACATTTTTCGCCCCCCCAAAAAAATGTGTTTTGATAAATAAATTATGGTTTTGTACAGTCTAAAGTATCAGAGCAGCCTAATACCATTTTATTTACTTCCTATATGTACAAAACTTGAAATTTTAATTTTAAAACAACTTGTTGGGACCACACTGTTTCCCAATTTATTCAATTTCTATACAAAACTGAGGCAAACCTGATGAACATTTTACAGAAAGTATTTAATTTTGTAAACATCACACACAACACCGGACTGTTTTTAACTATCACAAAAAGTAAATTATGTGTGACAATGTTGGTGCAATTTAACACTACATATACCAGTACTAAAAGCAATGGTACAGTCATCATGGTTTAAAGCTGTTTTATGTAGCTTCCGATTTTAAAACTTTTCTGCAATGATTTGTATTTCTTCTTGAGAAACTTTATAGTTTCTGCCAGTTGTAGTTTATGGTGGTGTTATAATGCTAAGAATTTGTTGTTTGGGTACCCAGCAAATGTCATCCTTTTGTGGCCAATAAAAAGTGTTAGAAGGTCCATGTGGATGCAAAAACTTGATGTTAACATCTTCATTGCCTTTGTCCAACTCTTGTACAAGACCAATCCACCAGCAGTTGTCATAGCGGCATGCTATATAATCCATCACTTTGACTTCTGGAACAGCTTCATTGTCAAAAAATGAGTAGATTCCAGTTAATTCTTTATCTTCACTAACTTGTTTGTAACCCACACGGTTAAGAGCCATTGGAACAAAATAGTGAAAATCAACTTTAAAATCGGAAGAGTGGAAACAAAGATTTAAAATGTGGTTGGAGTTTTTATATTGTCTTGCACATCCATCAGAGAAGTACTCAATTTTCTGGATATTTGTGTATTTGATTCGGATCAGGGAGACCAGTTGCTTTTGCAGCTCATACACAAAACCAGTATCATGATTAAGGTCGTCTGATATAAAACAAAATGAGTGAGAGTGGAGATGTTCACCCTCCTTGTAATATACAACAACTGGGTGTATTGTACATTGGCTGGTTTTCCAATGAAAACTTTGAATTTCATCCTGTACTGTGAATTTATAATTTTCTGCAAAATCAGTAAAGACAATTAAATGGTTTTCAGGTAAATTTTCTTTTCTTTGTTTTAAATACTTTTCCTGGCACTTAGCAATGTAAAAGTGCACTGTCAACCCGTCAATAGAATTGGCGAGAAGATTTATAAAATCATGAACGTTAGCAGAATGGTCCACTAGTATTGACCATTCTTTTGAGTTCCACTGTTGGTAAGTAATTAAGTCCTCTTCTTCGTAATCCTCGTACAAATCATAAAGATATTGACGTAAAACTTCACAGCCAGGACCGTTTGGACACCGATGGATCATGCACATTCTTGATTCCACAGTGCACACAATCATGGCCATGTACTCCATTGTAAGATTTGTCATCAATGCATGCAGTGCATGCACTTGAACCTACTCATTTTTTGACAATGAAGCTGTTCCAGAAGTCAAAGTGATGGATTATATGGCATGCCGCTATGACAACTGCCGGTGGATTGGTCTTGTACAAGAGTTGGACAAAGGCAATGAAGATGTTAACATCAAGTTTTTGCATCCACATATGGACCTTCTAACACTTTTTATTGGCCACAAAAGGATGACATTTGCTGGGTACCCAAACAACAAATTCTTAGCATTATAACACCACCATCAACTACAACTGGCAGAAACTATAAAGTTTCTCAAGAAGAAATACAAATCATTGCAGAAAAGTTTTAAAATCGGAAGCTACATAAAACAGCTTTAAACCATGATGACTGTACCATTGCTTTTAGTACTGGTATATGTAGTGTTAAATTGCACCAACATTGTCACACATAATTTACTTTTTGTAATAGTTAAAAACAGTCCGGTGTTGTGTGTGTTGTTTACAAAATTAAATACTTTCTGTAAAATGTTCATCAGGTTTGCCTCAGTTTTGTATAGAAATTGAATAAATTTGGAAACAGTGTCGTCCCAACAAGTTGTTTTAAAATAAAAATTTCAAGTTTTGTACATATAGGAAGTAAATAAAAGGGTATTAGGCTGCTCTGATACTTTAGACTGTACAAAACCATAATTTATTTATCAAAACACATTTTTGGGGGGGCGAAAAATGTGCACTGGGGAAATTTGGTCTCAAAAACGCATTTCAAAGTTGGCAAAGCTAATTTTTGAACTGATTAAAGATTTAAGCTTCTTCTAACTTTTAAAAAAGGTTGCATCTCAAAACGGTTTTGCATACAGGAGCTACCCCCTCTAGCGTCGGGGTGGTCGAAATACTTTTAAAACCTGATTTTGACTATTTTATAATGCCCTAAAGATAAATTGGATGTGAAATTCAGCTTCCTCATACCTTTAAATACCTTAATACAAATTTTCAGCTTTCCACATAGTTTACTTTTTGAGATATCAACAATTAAAAGTTGTAAGTAGGCGTGCTCACCAACAAAAAGCCCTCGTGTGGCCGGTTTTTCATCTTGCCGTAACTTTTGAACCGCTAGGAGTTGCGACCTTAAATTTTGTCCTAATCATTTTTCTAGGTGTAGGTACATTGTCTGAAAATCTTAACAAAATCTGAGAGGTACGATGTACGGGCTGTTAAAAATATAATGGAATGACCCGCAAGTAAACAAATGATATTTCAGTTGCGGATGGTGGGCAATCCACCACCAAGTTCATCTAAACTCAACGGTTCAGAAGGTAAAACAACATCAAAATTTTAAAACTGAAATTACAATATTTCAAGACACTACATTTATCCGGTACGTCTAAATACTACATGACCGCTTGGACCGCTTGGACCGCTTGGATCGCTTGGAGCGCTTGGAGTGCTTACTATACTTCGTAATTACAAAAGCCATGATATTAATGTTAGGGTTGGGGTTAAATTTAGTTCTGGGATTGAGAATTAGTGTTTGAAACAGGGTTAGAATTACTTTCCATAGCAATCTAAGTGATCAAAGCGGTCCAAGCGGTCCTGTAGTATTTAGAGGCACCCCATTTCGCTACCGGCTACCTTATTCTGTTTGTAGCCCTTTTAACCTCCGACATTTTGGCCATACTGTATTAAAAATTAGTAAAAGTTAGAATTACCTACAAATACTTTATACATCATCAATCTATAGCAGTAAAAAAATGGAATTGTTGTTTTTTTTACATGATGTTAGGCTCGCGGCAGTCGTTGAGCAACAGACAAGTGGCACGACGGGTTCGAGCCTCCCCCTATCTCCCTGCTACTGTAGAAGAAGCTCAAACTGCAATGAAATCGAATGTTTTTCCACTGCCACTTGTTTCTAAGTATTACCAAGGTTTGCTATTTTTATGCTGCCAGGAGTGGTAATTACCATGATGTTTTTTAGGATAATGTATCATAAAATAGTTGGCTGTTCAACACTATAATCTATATAAGCTATAACCATAAGGGCTATCATCTATAATGCCTTGTTTATATATTATATTTATTCTATAAAATACTCATTTACTTAAATTTAGTATGGACTTTAATAATAGATTTAAAAGGTATAAAGCAGTTGTTTTCTTGTGCCTGTGTCTATTGCATATTCCACTGTGCCATTAGATGGTAAAACACAGGCCATTCCACTGTTTAATCTAACCCAGCGGTTCCCAAACTTTTTTTGTTGGCGGCGCCTTTTATAAACTTATTAAACCTTGCGGCTTCCTCATAAAGCCAAAATTTTCAAACTGCATGTATTGTATATTGTATATCCAGACTATAGCATGCATTTGGATAACCATTCAAACTCTTTAAAACTATTCACTAAACTACTAAAGTGACGAACAGTCAATTAATGCAAAGCAGTTATTTGACAAACCATTATTCGAAAACAATGCCATGTTAGTGAGCAAATAGTAGCAGATAACACCGAACAATGGATTTAAGTAAAACGAATGCTGTATGCCAGTGTATGGGGTTGCACACCAGGCTCAAACATCTCCAATTAACGTTTTACTGGTGTAACACACATGTGCTGTTTTTTTGTGAAAAAAATACAATAAATGCAGCAACTTCCACATGCTTTCACGGCGCCCCTGGCAAAGTCTCGCGGCTCCCCAGGGCGCCGCGGCGCCCAGTTTGGAAACCGCTGATCTAACCCATAGAGGGCTGATGAAAATTACAAATTAGCATTCAAATTGATGTGCAGCTCTGCATTATCTTCTTTGTGTTTTAAGAAGTCCGATTGCGATTGACCAAGATAAGGAAAACAGCTGCGGTTTGCCAGGATGTCATTAAATATTAATCTCTTTAAACAGCTTAGAAGTTGGATCCACTACTATAAGATATCAAGTTCTTGTTAATAACTGAAAATGTAAATTAGCTTTTAACAGTCGACATAAAATAATAAAACCTTTCATAGACATAAAAATTTATATAAGCATGTTTATAGGCTGTTGTAACAATTCAGTATTCAAATAATAATAGTAAAAATAGGATATGATATAATATATATATATAATACTGATTTTGTAGCTCTTAACTGCCATACTACCAATATTACAAAAACAATAGTAATAAACTGTTACAAACAATGTAATTTAAAATAAAAAATAGCTGGCATTGTGTGGAAAAGACCTAAGACCAAATGTTTGAAATTTTAACCAACGTCCGATCTATTTTTTTCCAAAGCATTAACAACTTCAATTCATTGTAAACAACAACAGCAAAATGTGTTGTATCAATTTATAAACACGAAAATATGGTCAAAATATTTCCAGTCGAAATATGCCCAGTCAAAATATGCCTAGTCAAAATATTTCCAAAATATTCCAACAAAACATCAAAAACAAACCATTAATGTGCAGAAATAAAAGAAGAACCAAAACATGATTATTACAGACCCAAAAGAGGTTGTAGGTTTTCCACTACTCACCAACTGCTTGCTGGTTGATGTGTCCTTAGCCAATCCACCTTGGCAATGGTTTTCTGTATTCTACTGGGTTAATGGGATAAAAAAATGTAGCAATATCTTAACTATATTTAACATGTAACACTATGCTAATCTAACTAATGATGTGGGCATAGGGTAATATGTCTATTGCTTTTATATAATGCCTCTGCAGTCTTACATCTCTAAGATTTTATTTTATACCCTGCGTTTTTACAACTCTAAGATAAAAACAGTATCCTGTCCTTTGAAAGTTTAAATTTAACTATATGTATTTTCTGTAACTATGTGTATACTGCAACAAACTTTCTCTGTCCACAAAATTTAACCCCATTTCAAACCCCTTTTTTTAACTAGTGTAGTGCTTCTAATCGTTTTTTTTTCATTTCAGAGGCGTTTGAACATTATCTGTATGATGATGTGACTGCAAACGATTCAGTGCCATCTCAACCTACTGTTATCTTGGATGGTTATGCGGTTATAGGTAAATGGATTGTTTGATCTATTAACATAGTCTGTAGTATGTTTATAATGTTTATAGTGTTATGTACATTAAGGCTTACCATGGAAGTTGATTTTAAAGAGATCCCATGCTTTATGCTTTATAGCTATATTAAACTCTTTTTGCACTACTTAAGGTCATAACCAAATTGACTGGCTGAAGTGTGTCATATGTTAATAATTACCTCCATTAATTGGAAACAACGATCGTGTGGCCGAATGGTTAGCGCGACAGATACATATACCGACTCCTATACAAAAACGGTCCTAGTGACGAGTCCATCTTGGGTTCAAAACTTGGCTTGGTATAAAAACAAAAATTGGAAAAAACCTAAAACAGTTGTATTACAGCCGCTGACACACCTGGAGACCTGGATATCATGTCTGTAAATTCATCCACTGATAACAATTACCTAAACCTTGGTAAAGCAATTCGTGTTCGTACTGGCTCTGTGCTGCCTCCTGGTGCGGATGCTGTCGTGCCGATTGAAGAAACATTCGTCATAGAGGAAGATAATTATGTCAGTGTTGTGTTCTTTTTATAACAACTTCACCGTTTGGTTAAACATCATGGGTTATAGGAAGATAAATATGTCAGTGTTTTTTTTTACAACATAGGTTTGGTTGAAAATCATGGGTTAAAACTAGGGCTGCAATTATATGTCGATAATCGCCATACTACTAGGCTATGATACGAATAAATTGGTATCGCGACTATTGTAGCACAGTCGCATTATTTTATCAGGAAAATTTTGTATAAAATTTGTCTCGAATATTGGTAAAAAAGCATATATGCAATCACATATTCAAGATGTCGTCCACGTATAGTCACATATGTAATGGTGATGTAATAATCGCAATAAGCCTTAGTTATATGCTTATTATTATGCATTATTGGGGCTAATGTGTTATTAGAATTCTGTTCATTTATACCTTTATTAGGGCAATGGTTAACGATAATCAAGATTAGATTATCGTGATAGGTGAAAAAAATCGATAATCACACCCGTGATTATCGATTCTTTGTCATTGAAGCCCTAGTTAAAACTTGAGTTTGAAGATTTTTTTGCTATTGCCTCCAATGAATCAACATCATAAAACAAACAAAAACTAGTTTGCAAATTCTGCATGAAGTGTTAGATTAGCCTTCATACTGTCGTTATCATTCTCTAATCCTGTTCTTGCTGTCCATATGGACAAAAAATCGATAATTTGCAGGGTGAATCGGAATTAGTAGTTCGTATGTTAGAATCAAAGACACCTGGCGCACATATCCGTGCTGTGGGAAGTGACTTGATGAGAGGTGAAGTTCTATTGAAGTCTGGCACCAGGTTAGGCCACACCGAAGTCGGCTTGCTTGGTGCAGCTGGGGTTCTTAATGTCCCAGTTCATAGACTACCAACTGTAGCAGTACTCTCCGTTGGTAATGAGGTGATTTTATAGACTTGATTTTAACCTTATTAGTTTTAATTTAAATAAGCCTTTTAGTTGCATTAAAAGTATTGAAATATAAAAGTTCAGTTCCCAATTGTTGTTGTTTTAATGGAAGGTAATTCCAATTAATATGCTTTCCACAATTTGCTTGGAATTGAACAAAATCATACTATTGCGCAGTTACGTTACAGGATCCATTGCAGTGGGTTTAAGGTATTGGTGTTAATTCATTTAACTGATGAATACGACCGGTTATCCTGGTGGTTGAGTGTGACGCCTTTTAACCGAAAGGTTGCAGGTTCAAACCGGTCGCTAACTCGTCGGTTGTGTCCTTGGGCAAGACACTTAACCGACATTGCCTGAACCCAGTGAATTAGTGGGTTCTACTAAATTGAAGAAACATGTCTATAACCCGACGGTGGGCGCGAGGTGATCTGACGATTGTTCGTGTGTTAACCCCCTTGGTTTTCCCATTCACGGGGATAAACATGAATATCCTATCCATTGGATTTTGTGATGTGTTTTACCCCAGCTTTTTGGTTGATGTATTTGTAATATGGTGCCGTGTAACCTAAGCATCTTTAACTGTTTTAATTTGTAAAATTAAGTTAAGTTGGACAAATTATATTCATGTGCAGTAAAAAAAATTATGCACTTTTTTCAGTTTAGTGCAACTCGTATTGTTTAGGAAAATTCAATTAATCCTCATTAAAAAGTTTTCTTGAAATAACAGTAATTGAAAAATCATTTCTTAGCCCAACAAGAATTTCTGTCGTCAATAAAAAATATACTAAAAAAAACTATGCAATGTAATAGTGTAAATAAACAGAAGGATGAAAATCAATGATTACAATCCTATAGCTTACTGAGCCGGATAAAGTGGAGTTACGTCCTGGTGAATCCCGCGATACAAATCGAATTACGCTTCTATTAGCACTACGTAAGGAAGGCTACAAAACTGTTGATGCTGGCCTCTGTTCCGAGCCACTTGCTGTCCGTGCTGCCATTACGAGCGCATACCAAAATGGTAAGTTTTAAAAATTGGAATAAATTGCAGGCATAAGTCTATGTGTGTGATAGAAATTTATTTTTGTAATAAAAGCATCAATAGTAATGGTCAAATCTATATATCTTTACTCACTAGTTGAAAAATAGAAGCTATCATTTCTTGTAACAATTTTATCTGATCCAGCGGACGTACTGTTGATAACTGGTTGCGCCTCATTCGGAGAGAATGATAATATTAAATCTGTATTGACGGAGTTGGGAGCGACAATACATTATGGCCGGGTGTCTTTGAAACCAGGGTAGGTGTCGAAAATCCAAGTTTGGGAGTGCATTAGATAGAATAAGATATTCATCTTTATCCCTGTAAATGGGAAAACCAAGGGGTTAACACACGGGCAATCGTCAGATCACCTCGCGCCCACCGTCGGGTTGCCTGAGCTATTGCAGTATGTTGTGTATGATAGACACGTTTCTTCAATTTGGTAGAACCCATTAACCCGCTGGGTTCAGGCAATGTCCGTAAATTGCCTTGCCCAAGAACATGGCCGGGTAGCTAGACCAGTTTCGCACCTGCAACCTTTCGATTTAAAGGCGACGCATTTAACCGCTAGACCGACCGGCCGGACTTAATGTTTGTATATTTCATGTGACCAAACACACTTGCGTAAAGCGAACTTCTTTTTACCAGGAATCCGACTTCTTTTTCTACTTTGGAAACCCAGCGCGGTAAAAAGATTATTTTCTCCTTGGCAGGTTCGTAGCGAGCTTAGCATGGTGGTTTATCACAATTATATTTTTTGCTTTGCAGGAAATCCCGTCCCAGCATTAGTGGCGTATTATGTACTTGTATTGCCATGTCTTCGGCGGCTGAGTGGAGCTACAACAACACAACTACCTATCATACAGGCCAAAGTTATTATCACCATACAAATGAATAAATATTACTATGTTTTGATGGATCGAGACCAAAAAATTAGAAATCCCTTTTGCTAATTTAGGTTATGGACTGCAATTTCTAGTACTAAATATTTCACATCAGTACAAGGGTAGGATAGTTTTGTTATTCCTTGGGTTTGGAAACTGGGTCGTCATAACAGTTTGTTTACAGTTGTTAGTTGTTGTATTGTGTGGGATGCGAGCAAGCTTGTGGTTCCAATTACTGTCCCACTGCATTTTTTACTTTCGAACAGAACCAAGTAGCAGACAATGCACAATAATGCTTTCAGAAAATAAACTGATGCAACTATAACTCCTGCCAGACAAACCAATTTCCTTTTTAAAAATTAATAAAAATCATTTTAGACCTCAACCGAAATATTCCTGGATAAATGCCCGGAGTACCAACGAGCCAAGATCCGATGGGATTTAAATGGAAGGATTCCGTGGGCGGATGTTACTGGGCGTCAGATTATCAGTCGATTGATGTCAATGGTGGACGCCGATGTCTTGCTAATCTTGCCACCAAGAACTGCGTCTTTTAAATCGATTCTCAAAGGACAAGTTGTTAATGCACTTGTTATTAAATAAAATTTTTTATTTTATTTTTTGTATGAAATTTTTACACATTTGTGGCAGTTTTATAAAACCTTGTAATAAGTTTCATTTATTAATCAATTTTAGGTTCTAATCATAATTTATGCGAAGTACATGTCTGCCGCATTGTTTAAATAAATGGTGTCATTTCTAGCTTTCTGGAATTCTTCAAGTTCAGTTGTGCAAGTATTGATGATTGAATCAGAGAACACGGTAGAAACGAGTTATAACACAATTTGACGACTAGACCTTTTCCGTTATTTAGTGGTAAAACCTATAGGCTATATCACACATTACTACCAGTTAGGAACAAGCACTTATTTTAGATATTACTTTTTATAAAAACACAACAGAGATAAACACAATATTTAAGCGCCACCATAACTACAGAAGTTCAAACAAGTAAAAAGCTGATAAGTAAAATTTCACAATAGGTAGGAATTTCATTCCTAATTAAAACAATGTATATATTTAAAAAGTTCATAGTAAAATAAAACTCAATTATAAACAATTACTTATTTAGAAATTCACATTTTATAAAATTAATGTGATCAACATGGTAATACAAAGAACCAAATTAGTCCAGTAAATTAATCATCATTCGTTATTGATAGCATGCGAAGTTCTTCCAAAATATCCGTAACATTTTTGTCTGATTGCTCATTGATATGACATGATAGTTGGGACATTGTTTTGTCTAATTCTTCCAGTGACTTTTGGTAGAACCAACACTGCACGAGAATAATATAATGAAACAATACCACCATTATACTAACTAAACATTATATAGTCCGACCAGTTAGTCTGGTGGTTTAAAAACATGCCTCTCAACCGAAAGGTTTCAGGTTCAAAACTGTTTGCTAGCTATTCGGTTGTGTCCTTGGGCGAGGCACTTATTAGTCATTGCCCGAACCCAGTGCATTAATGGGTTCTAGCAATTTGAAGGAATGTTTGTATCATACACAACAAACTGGTAACCTGACGGTGGGAGCAAGGTAATCTGATGATTGCCCGTGTGTTAACCCCCTTGGTTTTCCCATTAATAGGAATAAACATGAATATACTATCCTTCAGTTCGCTTAATGCACGAACATTTTATGAAGAATGTAAATAATCACAACCCATGTTATCTAATATTAACTGACCAGGATTTATTCAAAACTTTACTACCGCTATACCATACCAGTGACAAAACAACTTTACTAGCGTTATACCGTACCAGTAACAACTGTTGTTAATGCTCTAGTAGTAACTAACTTAACGATGTAGTGGTAATCAGTTAAGCAATTCATTTCATATATAAAGAATTAAATATACCACTATCACCTGAGTAGCAATTGTGCTTCTTAATGAAGGATGAATGTAATCAATCCGTGCCTCATAAAATTTGGGCATCTCTTCTAACAATGAATTATTCTTTCTTTCAAAATCTTCTTTTACAGGCTGTATTTCGTGTTTAGTCTGCAGTGTTGATTGCATAGTCAAAATCCATTAATAGCTAGTTTAAAAATATATATATACTCAGGCATCCAGATATATTAGGATAGGATATTCAGGTTTATCCCCGTGAATGGAAAAACCAAGGGGGTTAACACACGGGCAATCGTCAGATTACCTTGCGCCCACTGTCAGGTTACCGGAGCTATTGCAGTGTGTTGTATATGAATTACATTTTCCTTCAATTTGGTAGAACCCATTAATCCGCCGAGTCCAGGCAATGTCTGTAAAGTGCCTTGCCCAAGGACACAACCGTCTAAGCTAGCGACCAGTTTCGCACCTGCAACCTTTCGATTGAAAGGTGACGCACTTAATCACCAGACTAACCGGCTGGACATTACTAGGAATCATTAATTTTCTTGTAACAAGGTTGCGGTTGTTAATACCAGATGATAGGCTGGTACTTCTTTATGACTAATTAAAAATTAATCAGCTCAGATTAATGGAAAATTCAATGTTTACACAAAAGTCTATTCCTGTTTCTTATTATGATTCTACACTAGAATCATGGCGTATTTAATTCACAGTATCTTTATTCAGATATTTTTCAATCAATTTTAAGATGTGGTTGTCAATTAAAAATGGTCCACATTAAAACATTTTCTTTGTAGCTTAACCCAACAGCTTTGATAACCGACCAACAAGCAATCTTTTAATCTATGCTGTGATCAAAAGCCCTTGAATAATTCACTTACTTGTTGTATCTTTACAATGTTTGAACCAGTTTGTTCTCTTTCCTCATATTTTTCCAGTTTAGCTTGGACCCGGTTGTACTCCTGCAAAGCTTTCTCACGTGCCTTAACTTGCTGCTGGTAATGTGGGAAGATGGTCGAGTACTTTTTCATGGGTTCAGCCATTGAATGGTGAATCATGGTTGCCTGGAATTGGAATAAATATTTGACAGGGTTAAAGATTTATTTCCAAATTTATAAAAAAAAATTTAATTAAAAAAAATTTTTCATAAAATTACTCATATAATGAGAATTATCTATATCAAAAATATAATTTGGCTAATTTAATCAACTTTCCTTATATTATATATATTATCAAGATTATAAAATTGAAAGCTTATAAAGATGTGTTTCTGCCTAAAAGCAACACAGCCTCATTTGCTTTATCGGCACAGCAATTTTGGATGAGCAAAGTCTGCTGCTGTTACAATTAAATATACGAATGGTGATCGGCCTCGTTCATCATAACATAATTTTAAATAGAAATGGACATTCCAATAAAATTACTTTAAACATTACCTTCGCGAATATTATATTAAAAAAAAAATTATTTATACAATTACTTATTAAGAGTGTCTATAAAAAGCACTTTAAATGCCTTACTTTTGTTGATACCCCACATTCTTGTGGAGCACAGGAATCTACTATAATTTTTTACAGAAATAACCAGTTTGCATTTGTAATCCCATCATTTGTAATCCCCAGTTTACAAAGAATTCAAATGGCTACGATTCTTAATCACTCCAGATTAGGATAGGATAGGATAGGATATTTATGTTTATCCCCGTGAATGGGAAAACCAAGGGGTGTCACACAGGCAACCGTCAGATCACCTCGCGCCCATCGTCAGGTTACTAGAGCTATCGCAGTGTGTTATGATATAATTCAAACGTTCCTTCAATTTAGTAAAACCCATTAAGCTGCTAGGTTCAGGCAATGTCTGTAAAGTGCATTGCCCAAGGACACAACAGGCTAGTTAGCGGCCAGTTTCACACCTGCAACCGTTTGGTTAAAAAATTAAATTTTTATCTTGTCACACAAATAAATTTTATTATTCTTTATGAAAAAGCAAATATTACTAGACTCACTTTTTCCTGTGTTAATTGGTTCTGCTTTGTCATTAGTGAGTCGAATATATTGAAGTCTTCGTGCACATTTTCACCTAAATCGGTAACCAAATCGTGTCCCAATTTTTCCACAGATTTTCCGCAATTACTTAAACATCCGATCAATCTTTTGCTATCTTTCGCAGTCTTTCTGCTACAGTCCTCTAAGCTGAAAGCAACAGGAACTTTATTAAACAACAACAAAACTAGGGTTTAAGCAACAAACGGTTTATTGAAAACAAATACTAATACTAATGGGAGACCCTACTGGAAAGTTCTATGATGAGCCGGATATATCTGGCGTGGAGCACGGACTACTTTTTTGGGTATTGGCGCAGAAAACTCCAAAAATCATGCTGGTGTGGCGTGATTACACTTCCTTTCATTTATGTCAGTATTTTTGATACTTTAAGCTTTATATTTTACAGTTTTAATTGAAAATGATGCAACTTCAAAAATCCGGCACACAGAAAACGAACTTTCCAATATGAATGGAATTGAAACCTTTCTAATTATATAAATTATAATTTAAATGACAGCTCACTGTTGCATCTTGGTACATTCTCTTTCAAAGTCGCGTTCAGTTGTTTTTGGCACCAAATTTCTCTTTGCTTGTCGATTAAATAAATTCCTAAAAAATCATTTGATTATTTTTAACATTATCACCAGATTATGCCTTGCCCAATGACCCAACCCACAAGTCAGGAACTAGTTTTGATTCAACAGGCTAGTTAACCAGTCGCGTAATATGCTGCCGCCGGGTGTTTCTAAATATTACAGGATCGCTTGGATCACTTATATTGCTATGGGAAGTAATTCTAACTCTGTCCCAAACAGTAATCTCAACCCCAGAACTAACTTTAACCCCAACCCTAACATTAATATCATGGCTTTTGTAATTATGAAGTATAGTAAGCGATCCAAGCGATACTGTAGTATTTAGAGGTACCAGTCGCGAAATATGCTGTCGCCTACTAAAAAGTACATATGGATCAAGATGTTCAATGATCACCATAATGGCATTATGGTAAATAGTGGATTTTTAATAGCTTTGCACGTGCTTTCGTAAAAAAGGTTATTGTACTGAACCTATCTGATGATAACCTAACACTACACCTAACACCATAATCATTATTCTGGTGTACAGTTTGCCTCAATACATATAAGTGTTCTAATCGACAATTAGATCCATGAAGAACTGCTAAGTGGGGTTTTACTATACAACTGTGATATACTACAGTATTTAATTTTATTCTTACCAGCTCATTTTGTCCTATTTTGAGTTCCAACCAAAAACGAAGAGTCTCGGTAAGCCTACAAAAAACTTTATTTCAAAAACATCACAAACTGTGGTTAACAGAGACGTATAATATACTTATGATGCAAAGGCGCTGATTATCATCACCTGATAATTTAGAAAAAGGAGAATATTATCGCCTTTTACTTTTTTTAACACTCTCTCTCATAAACGTCATTTGGGAAATGTAAACGTGTGGGAGTGGTCGTGAAGATCTATGTAAAATTGTAAAGCAATGTAACACGCGGTACCTCTAACTCTAAATACTACAGGATCGCTTACTATAATTCGTAATTTCAAAAGCCTTGGAGAAAACTTCTCTTACTAAAATAAAGATTATGATATTAATGTTAGGGTTAAAGTTAGTTCTGGGGTTAAGATTAGTGTTTGGGACAGCGTTAGAATTACTTTCCATAGGTAGCAATCTAAGCGCTTCAAGCGATCCTGTAGTATTTAGTTTAGCGGCACCCATGTACACGGCAGTAAAGTTAATACATTTCTGCTAACTACACCTAATTTGGGATACACTTTAGAAAGCGGTTTCGCTGGTTTAATCGGCGGCGTCAACATATTTTATGGTGTAATTGCTACACGGGGAAGAATTGATTTAAAGCTATGCCCGTGGGCAGCGTGTTACCAAACGGTCGAATGGTTATAACTTTTTATGTGGATACATGTTTAGAAAGTGTAACGTTTGTGTTCCTAAAAACGCGTTTTAAATTGTATATAGGCTACTGTAGACTGTACCGGATTAGCCTTGGTTTACAGTTGCTGGTTTAGCATGCTAAGATGTTGTATGTTTCTTACTTTGTTTAGCAGAAATGTTTCCGGTATTGTTCTCTGAAAACGTGTTTTTTCAGAAAGGTAAGCAAATTGTCAAAATTAAAAATAAGAAAGGCTAAGCAAATTGTCAAAACTAAAAATAAGAAAGGCTTTAAAGCAAATTGTCAAAATTAATAAACATAGTTTGGTTGCAATTGTGTGTCTTTTAATGTGTATATATTTACTGAATGTCGACTTGATATGAACTGTAGCAAACGACATGGTAAAACAGCAATATCTTTATAACCGACATAGAGTAACCCAAATCTACTAATACAACTTGTGTTTCAGAATAAGTATGGCTAAAATAATATTTTGTTTTATTTTAATTACATGTCTGAGTTACAACCTTGTTTTATGTGATAATAACAATTCAAAAGTACCAAGCAATAAAAGATATCTGCTGTACGATTGCAACCCTGGTGAAGGCTTCAACCTAAGACGTGATGTTTATATGAGAATTGCTAACTTAGTAAAGAATTTACGAGAAAGAAAAGAATGCAAAGGAGATGACTGGGTGTTGGTTCTACCACCATGGGGAAGAATTGGTTATCACTGGAAAGAAAGGGATTTGGAGCAAAGCATGATACCTTGGTCAACCTTTTTTGACCTAAAAAGTTTAAACGAGTTTGTACCGGTGATGGAGTATGAAGATTACATTGAAGAGATAGGAGAGGCCTCGATTGATGAACTGTGGTATTTACAAAACTATGCAGAAGGCTGGACGAGCGGAGTGTGGGAAGAAAAAATGCATGAACGAGACTGCATAGATAGTCCAGTTTATGAGACCGATACAGAAGGCAAAATACGTGGCTGGTTTTGGGGTTATGAAGAAACCTATGCCAAGAAATTTAAATGTGTATCGGTGCAAGGAATGTCAAAAATGTTTGTACAGCCAATTTGTGGAGGTAATACGACAGCGAAGTCTTTGATGCTTGACCGTGGGGAAAATATGTTGCATGATATGTTTGGTGGGAAAAACTACTGGGATTGCAGGAGAAGCATGGTGTTTTCACATAAACTGATAGAAATAGCCAACAATTTCCGCTCCAAATTTTTAGATTCAAATGATATAGAAGATAATACCGTAATGCCAGAAAACTGGAAGAATCACAAATGTAATGGGGATGCAACTGGTGGTCCTTACATCGCGGCTCATGTACGAAGAAAGGACTTTCTCTATGCACGGCAAGAATATGTGCCTTCTATTAAACAAGTTGCAAAAGTTTTAAGTGAGAAAATGAAGGAATATAACGTAAACAAAGTGTTTATTGCATCAGATGGTACAAAAGATGAAATGGAAGAATTGAAATCACTGCTACCAGGGATGATTATGTTCAAACCATCAAAAGCTGAACTAAACAATTTCAAAATGGGCGGAGTTGCCATAATAGATCAAATTCTGTGTTCACATGCCAGATACTTTATGGGCACGAAAGAGTCCACTTTTTCATTCCGTATTCAAGAAGAAAGAGAAATAATGTGCTTCCCGAAACATACAACATTCAACAGGATATGTGCAGACAATGCAAAAGATGATTGTGAGCAACCTGCTAAGTGGAAGATCGTGTGGAATAGTGACAATGAGATTTGGGAATAGTTTCTTTCACAAATAACCCTTGCTTTTGAGATTATATTCAATATTGGGTACCATTACTGCTAAAATTAATTATTGATACCCTATTACTGTTGATATTTTTTGGTTTGAAAGATTTATTTATATGACTGGCTATTTATATGAATATGAGATTACAAATTATAAACAAATGGTATTTTTTATGTATTTTGCAGCATGCTTGAATATACACCTTATGATGCAATCATATCTAAGTGAAATGTTATAGGTGCGAATAAAACATATTTATATACACATTTATGTTTCAAACCAAAAAAATAAGTAAGAACGGACGACTGTAATATTAAATGCTTTTTGCTTTGCCCTGATAAGCAGGCCACCTGCATATTGGACAACAATGTTGATCGCTATGAAGCCATGAGGAGATGCACGAATGGTGGAAAACGTGATGACATGGAAGCCCACATACATGATCATGTTGCTTGTAGTTATTCAGACAGATACTGCAACAAGTCTCCTCTCTCATTCCCTCTGGCGCATTGTTCATGCGGCGCATGCAAGGGCTACGACTCCTAAAGCATGTTCGAATTGAACGGATAACATTTCTTGCAATACAGGAGCGGGGCTCTTTGGAGCAAGATTGGTCCCGTGAAGTGCGCTGATACCAATGTTGACTTGATCTTCTATACTCTCGAGGTGAGTGATGATGATAGTCCACGTCAGAGTCATCCGAGCTTGTGACGCACTGGCCTGAGTATCTCCATACTGGCAATTCACTGATGTAGTCCATCGATATAAGTGGTTGCAGCCACAGACTTGGAGTTGCTAGTCTTTGTACCCATCTCTGTGAGATGTCTCCATCATTTGTTGGCATTCGATTGTTGTTTAAAAGTATTTCGTGACAAAGTGGTTTCGATCTCCTGATCTCTTCTAATTAAATCTTAGCAACTTTTCTTCATTACTTCGACACCACCAGCGATAAAAAACAAAAGAAACGCAATCATGAAAAAAATCAAGTGTTCATGCAAGAACTCAAAATAATTACTTAACACATGTGATGTTTCTATTGAAACCAGCTCAGTTAAATAAAAAAGCACGGAGTTGACCATTGAATGAATACAGTGAATTTTGTAGCTAGAGAAAAGCAACCACAAACCTAATACAATAGAATTATATGTAATTACAGACTGAACAACAGAAATAAATCTACTGAATAAACTACTTTGGGTAGTAAATAAGGATAAGCACCCAAGAAAGCTACATATATACAAGCTCCAATTAAACAGTAAATTGACATCAAGATCCTGAATTCTAGCATTTAACTTAGATTTTTTGTTAACATTTTCCTTCTTCCCTAAATTAAAAAACTGAAACGTTTTTAGATAAATTAAGAATTTGGTGTTCCTTTTTCGTGCCACTGGTGTTGGTGAAATATATTATATTACAAGATGGTGGGTTGGTCCAAACAAATAAATTTTGTATCCAATTTAACTCTGCTCAAAGTACAGTTTGAGACATGCCTTTTCATTAGAGCTAATTTATGTTGACCAGAATTTTTGGGGGTTTAACAAAAATGAAACTTGTGTATAGGGGAAA
>CH003034.1:5611-22084 GCA_000149265.1 Ciona savignyi
GGGGGGTTACCCCTTAAGGGGAGGGTGGTGGGGGGTTTCCCCCACCAGGGGGGGGGATGATGGGGGTTTCCACCCATCGGGGGTGGGTGATGGGGGGTCCCACCCATCAGGGGGGGGTGATGGGGGGGTTCCCCCATCAAGTGGGGGAGATAGGGGTTTACCCATCAACTGTGGGTGATATTGGGGGTTTTTCCCCATCAGCGGGGGGTGTTATGGGGGTTTACCCATCAACTGTGGGTGATATTGGGGTTTACCCATCAACTGTGGGTGATATTGGGGTTTACCCATCAACTGTGGGTGATATTGGGGTTTACCCATCAACTGTGGGTGATATTGGGGTTTACCCATCAACTGTGGGTGATATTGGGGTTTACCCATCAACTGTGGGTGATATTGGGGTTTACCCATCAACTGTGGGTGATATTGGGGTTTACCCATCAACTGTGGGTGATATTGAGGTTTACCCATCAACTGTGGGTGATATTGGGGTTTACCCATCAACTGTGGGTGATATTGGGGTTTAATCCATCAACTGTGGGTGATATTGGGGTTTACCCATCAACTGTGGGTGATATTGGGGGTTTACCCATCAACTGTGGGTGATATTGGGGGTTTATCCATCAACTGTGGGTGATATTGGGGTTTACCCATCAACTGTGGGTGATATTGGGGGTTTACCCATCAACTGTGGGTGATATTGGGGGTTTACCCATCAACTGTGGGTGATATTGGGGGTTCAACCCATCAACTGTGGGTGATATTGGGGGTTTAACACATCAACTGTGGGTGAGATTGGGGGTTCAACCCATCAACTGTGGGTGATATTGGGGGTTTAACCCATCGACTGTGGGTGATATTGGGGGTTTAACCCATCGACTGTTTTTGATATTGGGGGTTTAACCCATCAACTGTGGGTGATATTGGGGGTTCAATCCATCAACTGTGGGTGATATTGGGGGTTTACCCATCAACTGTGGGTGATATTGGGGTTTACCCATCAACTGTGGGTGATATTGGGGGTTTACCCCATCAACTGTGGGTGATATTGGGGGTTTAACCCATCAACTGTGGGTGATATTGGGGGTTTAACACATCAACTGTGGGTGATATTGGGGTTTCAACCCATCAACTGTGGGTGATATTGGGGGTTTACCCATCAACTGTGGGTGATATTGGGGGTTTACCCATCAACTGTGGGTGATATTGGGGTTTACCCATCAACTGTGGGTGATATTGGGGGTTTACCCATCAACTGTGGGTGATATTGGGGGTTTAACACATCAACTGTGGGTGATATTGGGGGTTACCCATCAACTGTGGGTGATATTGGGGTTTACCCATCAACTGTGGGTGATATTGGGAGAAACCCCCAAACTGATACGTACCCAACACTTGGTGATCTTTACCCCCATGCTTCCGGCCCCCGGGTGAAGTGAGGACGTTACCCCGATGTTTGGACGAGGTGGATTTGATGCTTTCCATGCGGGTGGCTCCATTAGATCTGTGGGGGAATGTTGCGGGGGGTTGGGGTGGAATGTGGTTGATGCATAACATGGGGCTACTTAGGATACACATTACAACATAGTAACTAGACCTGGGATCGGCAACCTGCGGCGCATTTATCCTTCTGATGCGGCCCTTATTCATTTTATTGCTACTGTGTTAGCGCTTAATAAGTTTAATACCCATGAATAAGTGAAACAAACAAAAGAAAACTCGCGTCTTTATCTCACACAGTGTTGTTTCCCTTTTATTGCGAAAATATTAGTTTTGTGGCTTCCGGTGATTTTTATTTTGTGGAATATCGGTTAAAATGGCTGCTTAGATGTAAAGGGTTGCCGGTCCCGGGGCTATGGTAACTCAACGAATTTCTATCGGCTTAATACGTTCAAGCTGGTTCACAAAATAGTTTGGTTAACCATGTTAACAGGCTCACCCCCTATAACAGTGATGGCGAACCTATGGCACGCGTTGCCAAAGTTGGCACGCGAGATCATAAATACTGGCACGCAACGCATTCCGAAAAAACGGCGCAAAATGTTTTTTATTACAAACTTACGGCCAACTTTAAACCTATCTTTATTCAAAAACAGCTTTGATTAAAGCCCTTGTGGAATTATATGATATACAGTTATTATCTCACTCGTTTTATTAAATATTTACCAAGTTTAATGCATTTTAAGTGTTGCTTTGTTTAATAAATTAAATCGTATAATTTTGCATTAGCCTACATTTTATATTTAGTTGGATTGCAGCTAGTTAAGATCGCTTAGGTCTACATAACATTACTCAGCAATTGTATCATGAGGGAAGACCAAATTTTGCCTGGAGGTGCCTGGAACAAAGCGATAGTAGGCCTATAGTCGTGTGTTGGCTACGCGTGATCTATTTACCACAAGTTTTGGGCGCGGTAGTTTGTATCTAATCTAAACGTTCTTGTTTATTGAAAACTGATGTTTATGAAACGGCTGGCACGCCGGGACAGACAAATTCATTTCAGGCTGCAAATGTGGCACGCGGCCTCGAAAGGTTCGCCATCACTGCCCTAGAAGGTACCAAACAGGGAAACCCCCCAAATACCCCGGTAATTACTTAACGAACCTTTTCACATTAATCTTCTCCAGCAACCCAGGAGGGATTATGACATCATTATCATCGGATGAAAACTCCGACAATGATCTTCTGTTTGCTGAACAATGAACCATTGCTATCCTGATTGTTCACGAAAGTGCATGAATGACACAAAGAAATACGAGATTTTATGGATATTTTGACAGTGAATAAATTAATTGGAATAATGCATAGCGCAGGTTATATTTATCACACAGGCAACCGTCAGATCACCTCGCGCCCACCGTCGGGTTACCGGAGCTATTGAAGTGTTTTATATGATTCATTTGTCGCTTTAATTTAGTAGAATCCATTAATCCGCTGGGTTCAGGTGGTTCCCCATGTTGGTCAGAATTGAAGGTCTTTTACCGCTTTTCCTCCCGAACAAAACAACTTCAAACATGAAGCTTCCCACTTACTGGTATCAACTGCACTCATACCCACTCCGTCAGGGTAATACCCTGTCAGGAATGGGGCAGCGGGGCTGTGTTTGAGGTAGGGGGTGCACCCCAACATTGCCATCCACGGGACATCAGGGTTTAACGCCGTCTCTACGGATGGTTCGTTCGGCTGCGAGCATGAGTACTTGATGTGCGGCACTCGTCTGTGGGGGGGATTACGGGGGTCATATTACCCACAAGGGGGTCAGGGGGTTAACAAGGGTGGCGGGAAAAGCTCACAGATATGACCTGGGCACCACTTGCAAACAGTCGGGTCTGAGAATTGGTTCTTGGATCGAATTCCAGTTTGGTTTATTGGAGCAGACTAAGGTGCCGGATGAACAGAAACATGTCGGTGAATGGAACTCATGCAAATATTTATTCAAAGATGTAGCTTGACGATAAGCTTGGTGGGTTAGTGCATCGCCTTTCAGTTGAAGGGGTGCAGGTACGAAACTGGTCGCTAGCTAGTCGGTTGTGTCCTTGGACAAGGCACTTTACGGACATTGCCTGAACCCAGCGGATTAATGGTTTCTACTAAATTGAAAGAACGTGTGAATCATATACAACACACTGCAATAGTTCTAGTAACCAGACGGTGTGCGCGAGGTGATCTGACGATTGTCCGTGTGTTAACCCCCTTGGTTTTCCCACTCACGGGGATAAACATGAATATTCTATTCTAAATGATTTGAATCACTCACCTCGCCCCGTCATCCTCATTGTAACTATCGTCGAGTGAGTTGGCAAGGTTGCCTTTGATGCAAGTATAATTATGTATGATGTCCGATGTGAGGTCCACGTCATTGGTGAGTGCTCTCCAGTGTCGACACTGTGTGCACTGGACCCAGTACGGCAGCTGTCTTTCTGTGAAGGGGGGTGATGGAGGAATTTAAATATAGGATGAATATTCATCTTTATCCCCCTGAGTGGGAAAACCAAGGAGGTTAACACACGGGCAATCGTCAGATCACCTTGTGCCCATCGTCGGGTTACCAGAGCTATTGCAGTGTGTTGTATATGAAACACACGTTCCTTCAATTTGATAGAACCCATTAATCCGCTGGGTTCAGGCAATGTCCGCAAAGTGCCTTGCCCAACGACACAACCGACTAGCTAGCGACCAGTTTCGCACCTGCGACCTTTCGATTGAAAGGTGACGCATTTAACCGTTAGACCAACGGGCCGGATATTTTTGAATCTAGATTCCCCAATTCTATTTTAAAAATTTAGAATACATTAAAATTGAAAAATAATTTGAACATGGAGCATTCAAAATTAGAATAAAGTCTGGGCGCGATATAATGAATTTAAAATTCTTTTAAGAATAATTTGATCATCCAAATTTCTTAACATATCACCATCACCTGATATATAAGTTTGTAAACTTTTAAAGTTGGCGTCCGCTTTGCTGTTGTTCATCCAGGCTTTTTTCCATTCGTGGAAGTCGTCGCAACCTGAGTTCTTTCTGTGGAAGCAATTCGACTGTGGGCATGAGGTGTCTTACGATTACCCGTGGATAAAACCTGGCTTCCCACCCACGAGAATATAAATGAACCAACCATCCACACACTGTAATAGCTCCAGCAACTCGACAGTGAGCATGGGGTGTCTTACGATTACCCGTGGATAAAGCCTGGCTTCCCACCCACTAGGATATAAATGAACCAACCATCCACACACTGTAATAGCTCCAGCAACTCGACTGTGAGCATGAGGTGTCTTACGATACACGTGGATAAAGCCTGGCTTCCCATCCAAGAGGATATAAATGAACCAACCATCCACACACTGTAATAGCTCCAGCAACTCGACTGTGAGCATGAGGTGTCTTACGATACACGTGGATAAAGCCTGGCTTCCCATCCGCGAGGATATAAATGAACCAACCATCCACACACTGTAATAGCTCCAGCAACTCAACTGTGAACATGAGGTGTCTTACGATAACCCTGGCTAAAGTCTGGCTTCCCACCCACGAAGATATAAATGAACCAACCATCCACACACTGTAATAGCTCCAGCAACTCGACTGTTGGCATGAGGTGTCTTAAGATACCCCTGGCTAAAGCCTGGCTTCCTACCCACGAGGATAGAAATGAACCAACCATCCACACACTGTAATAGCTCCAGCAACTCGACTGTGAACATGAGGTGTCTTACGATACCCCTGGCTAAAGCCTGGCTTCCCACTCACGAGGATATAAATGAGCCAACCATCCACACACTGTAATAGCTCCAGCAACTCAAATGTGGGCATGAGGTGTCTTACGATACCTGTGGATAAAGCCTAGCTTCCCACCCACGAGGATATATATGAACCAACCATCCACACACTGTAATAGCTCCAGCAACTCGACTGTGGACATGAGGTGTCTTACGATACCTGTGGATAAAGCCTAGCTTCCCACCCACGAGGATATAAACGAACCAACCATCCACACACTGTAATAGCTCCAGCAACTTATATGAGGGCAACTAATGTAATTTACGTATTCGCGAGGTGATCTGATGCCAGAATTCTCACAGGTTTCATGGGTACAACGGAAACATCCAACTCACACTCTGTAATATTCCTCGAAGCACCCGTTACAATAATGTTCCTCCAGTGATACATGATACCATCGGGATGACTTGCCCGACGCCTCCATACACCTGGGTGGGATATCATTAAATCATCAATATAAATGACAAATGTAATTCAACAAATTATCCAGCATTTTTAAACCAATAAGATATTAATTATCATTTAAAAAAAAAACTTTGATAATTATATGTTTTTATGTTTTGTTGCACATGATATATCTACACAACCCTATTTGCCCTTTCTTGTTTGAGTCAATACGGCAGATATTTTGCTTACACCTAATAATGAGAATAAAACCAATTGCCAAACCCACTAAACATGAACTTATTACCCTGTGTTAATACTCACGCATTGGTAGCTTGTATGCAGCATGTGAGGCCAACCTTATGACACCCACTCTTCTTGCATGAATGTTTATTCAGAAATATCTGCTTCTCTTTCTCAGAAATTTCAGGTTTTTCCTCATGTTTTCCTTTCCTAAGAGTTTGTGACGCTTTGCGCTTTCCCACTTTGCCATGTTTCGCGACATTCTTAAGTCTCGCGGTCCGTGGGGTTTTCACCACTTTATCCGCGGAGTTTGATTTCCCCTCGTTCCCATCACCAGGTTTGTTGGAGCCATTTTCATGAGTTTCCACGGGAATTTCACATTTCACTGCCCCAACCGCCTCAGTTGCGTCATGGAACGAAATCTCTACGTTTTCCATGGTCTCTGACATTTCTTGCTTTTTTACAACTTTTGCTTTCCCCTGTGCAGTTGGTGGGGGGTTGTAACATCCACGTCAACATGGTGGCATCCTTTCAAACTGGCGTCAATTGTTCGTCGTTTACGTGGTTTAATACAAACATCATTTAATGGAATAAAGTCATCAAAAGTTTTTCTTTTCGCCTGAAATAAAGGGTTTTACCAATTTTATGTTAAAGTTTAATTATTAATCCAGATTGTACTACAATCAACATAAACATTACTGCAACGATTGGTTGTTGGTTGTGTCCTTGTGCAAGGCACTTTATGGACATTGCCTGAACCCAGCGGATTAATGGGTTCTACTAAATTGAAAGTATGTATCATATACAACACACTGCAATAGCTCCGGTAACCCGACAGTGGGCGCAAGGTAATCTGACGATTGCCCATGTGTTAACCCCCTTCGTTTTCCTATTAACAGGGATAAACATAAACATACTATCTTGTTTTAAGAATTCAGACAATTTAGTTTAGTTGGTTAATTTCAGACAATTTAGTTTAGCTTTGTGGCCCACGACATAAAATGTGGCCGTTACATCTTTTATTAATAAAAGTACAGTACCGGTATGCAATTACTTAGTTCAATGGTTAGAGCCTTGTGACCCAGTATGGATGGGGAAGTCGGCTTTGATGGAAAAATAATAAAGCGTAAACAACGGTAGAAATACGTCATAAAAGCACAAGGTAAATGCAAGGTATGTGGTTCCTAAAACTAGAGTTTTTAATGTGCATTTATTTGCAATAAAACGTAAGTGTTACCACACAAGCAATCGTCAGATTATCAGCGCCAACTGTCGGGTTAATGGAGCTAATGCAATGTTGTTTTTTTTATAATGAGGGTATTACACCAAGCAAGATATCTCCAACCAAACTGAAATCTCACGCAAACTTTAGCAGCACACATGATGCAACAAACGACTTATAATGCGAAACGTTGTATCAAGTCATTTTCACATCACACCTAACTTCAAAGTTTAAGTTACTCAAAATTGATTTAAACCTGTGCGTGGCATTTAAGAAATGGAAATCAAATGAACCCAACACTCACCTTGCGACTGGAAACTCGTTGATTGCCCGAACCACTCTGTTGCTCCATTTCGTACAATTTCGGAGCAGAAAATTGAAAAATCTTATGATGCACAAATGTAACAGGGTTTATTAGCTAAATTAAGTATCGAATTATTATTATATTGATATAAAAGCATAGAACCAGTGTTAAAATCAAATTTTGTGTTCGCATAAAAAATTAAAACAGGTCTTGGCTGGTTATTTAACCAAAAACCCATTTTAACTTAAATAAACTAAAAATATGTTTTTGTCAACTCCACAAAACGTGTGTAAGTTCCAAGATGGCGGCCCAAGGAAATAGACAACAAGACGAGGAAAAAAGAAAAAGGCGAAAAAAAGGAAAAAGGCAGAGAAAAAAGATGGCGGGAAATGGCGGTGTCGCCAGAAGCGATGTTGTAATTATCATTAGAAGCGTGGTCGGCAGGTAGTAATGGATAATTTAGTAGATATTAACATTAATTTCGCTACTATACAGGATCTTTAGATATTAAGTCATACTGAAAAGTATTTTACATAAGTTTAATTAAATTAATAGCAATGGCGCACCGGCCAAGAGTTTACATTGGAAGACTAAGTCACAGAGCAAGGGAAAGCGACGTGGAGCATTTTTTCCGGGGTTACGGGAAAATCCACGATATTATGCTGAAGAATGGATTCGGGTTTATCATATTTGATGACGAACGTGACGCTGATGACGCAATTCATGATTTAAACGGCAAAAGTTTGTGTGGGGAGCGAATATTACTTGAAGTAGCCCGAGGAACACCCCGAGGTGCTGGCGGAGAGTTCATTGGTGGTTATGTACCGCCGCAGGAATACCGGCGCGATTCACGGAGGTCGTCAACTTCATACAACTCCTCAAAGGGGAACTCAACGAAAGGAGTTCCAAACCACGGGTACCGCTTGATAGTTGAGAATCTATCTTCGAGGGTCACTTGGCAGGACTTGAAAGATTACATGCGTCAGTGTGGAGAGGTAGTGTATGCAGACGCTAACCGATATCGGCGAAATGAAGGTGTTGTGGAGTTCTCGTCCAGAAAGGAGATGAAATACGCCATCGAAAAGTTGAACGGGACGGAAATCAATGGTCGCCATATTAAACTGACGCCGAATATTAAAAGTCCGTCGAGGTCTCGATCCCGATCTGTATCTCGATCTCGAAGTCCTCATCACGGTGGGAAGTACACTCGATCTCGATCTGCAAGTCCGGAGCAGAAGCGCTCGTACTCACGAAGTCGGTCGCCACAAAAATCCCGCAAGAGGTCGCCGTCGGAGGACAACCACAATGGTGAAACGAAGCGGAAATCTTCCGAGGACAGTTATCGGAGCAGGAGTCGTACTGGGTCGCCTGACAACCGGGATTCCCCACACAGATCACCCTGAGCAACCAAACATGGACTGGATTTGAAAATGTATAAAAACTAAACTGAATATTTGTAGATAAGCTACTTGTATATAATCTGTGACGACTACTATTTGTTTCAATTAATTAAATCAAGATAAATACAACCTACTATTAAAATATTAAAAAAATTGAGTAATATTCTGTGATTGTAAACTTCCAAATGTTTTTTAGTGTTGCTGGCATGGGACAATCTCAATCAATCTTATTTTATCATTTGGCAATTCAATTCAATAATATTATGGTCACACGAGGGCGGTGTTGGGAAACCACACTTGGCAAGCAAACCAATTATTTAAGGACAATTGTTGGCTCAACAATCAACTTCTTTTTAACAATTTTTTTCCTCTGTAGTCCCCGAGACCAGGTAGGCTATTAAACCGACATTTTAAATCCACTTTCACCCCAGGTCCGACGGTACAAGACCAGTCTCTTCTATTAATTATTTGGTTTCAAACTTTTAAATTATTGTGAAGGATGAAATTATTTTAACGATTTCAGTAATTTCATTTGCAATATTCTTCCATTTTGCTCTGCATTCCTGTATATTTGAACCAGACCCAGAAAACAGACCTAATTTTAATTATATTTCAACTTGCTATTACAATATGAATACTGAGAAATGTAATATCCAGTCATAATTATTGATAATAATATTGTATGAGGAATGTTAAGAAACAATGTTTCAATGAAGTCATTGTGCCTTTCATGTTATTCCACCACTTATTGTTGGGAATCATTTAAACTCGTTTTCAAAAAATCTTTTTGAGGAAAATTCTGAATTTTTTTATTCAAACGGTAAAATTGAGTATGGTGGTATAATGTGTTCATTGCATACTGTAACATTTCATTTAGGAGGTTAAGGTTGAAATTATGTCGGAAAAGCGTAAACTTGAACAAGAGGAGGAAGGGGTGAGTTTGCAGGATGTGATTGAGGAGGACGCTGAATTGGAGGCGACTGCGAGCGCTGTGTTGGGGGGGAGCGACGACAAGGCGTGCACGTATCCGCTCGGTTACGTCAAGCGACAAGCGTTGTTCGCATGCGCCACCTGCGACACAGGGGACCAACCTGCTGGTCTGTGTCTTGCATGCTCACTCGAATGCCACAATTCGCACGAGTTGTACGAACTTTACACCAAACGAGGCTTCCGATGCGACTGCGGGAACTTAAAGTTTGCCGACTTCAAGTGTAAGTTGGTACCAGGGAAGGATCCAACCAATGATGAGAATAAGTACGGACAGAACTTCAAAGGATTATATTGTTCCTGCCATCGTCCGTACCCAGATGAAGAAGATGACGTGGACGATGATATGATTCAATGTGTGGTGTGTGAGGACTGGTTCCACGGGAGACATCTCGGAGCCACCAAGGTTCCACCCGGGATGGAGTATTCGGAGATGGTTTGCTTCGATTGCACCAAGCGATGTTCGTTCCTATGCAAGTACACTGCTCTGCTTGTGGCGCCCTCAAGTGCGAAAGTGGACGAGCACATAGACGGGGCCACGCATGAAAAGAACGGAGAGAAGGCTCCACATGTCCCCACTACAGCTGGAGCGCATGCTTCGAATGGATCTGGTGAAAACGGGGACAACAATCGGGTAAAATTGGAAGAATCATCGGAGAACCAGGATGTGGAAGCAGAGGATGGTCATGGTGAGGATGGATGTTGTAAAGTGGCTGACATCCCATCTGCGGAGGTGAACGGAGCTTCATTCTGGCCGAGTGACTGGAGGATGATCCTGTGCAGATGTGGATCCTGCGTCACCATCTACAAGGAGCTCGATGTGGAATTCCTCCTGGAGGAGAGCGACACAGTGAAGGCGTATGAAGAGAAGGGTAGGAGGGAGCAGAGCACTGGGTTGGAGGGGGTGGAGGGGATGTCCCGGGTCCACCAGATTGAAATGATCCACGGGTTCAACAATATGAAGGAAGGACTCACGGAATTCCTCAAATCATTCGCTGACCAGGGGAAGGTGGTAACGGCCGACGACATCAGACAATTCTTCCAAACTTTGAATCAAAAGCGACGCAGATTGGATTTATCCTACAACTGCAGATGAACTTTTATTATTTCAATATTTGTTTTTTTAGTTTTGTTTCAATTCCAAACTGCCAAAAATTTAACACAAAATTTTATTGTTGCTTTGTTTGTTTTTTTATTTCCAGTTAAAATTGTAAATTTCTTCGCTTTTCAGTGAATAAGTTGTAGTATGGTGGAGTATGAAGCAGAGGGAATTCCCCACAATGACAGTGAACTTCTAAAGATTACCCCGTTGTGAGTGGAATTTGTTTCAATAAACATTTGCAACCGAACATTTTGCTTCTTTTGTTAATCGGGCACAAAATGTTTGCTATAATTCTATTCGATGCCTACAGTTCAGTTGCTGGAGCTATTACAGTGTTTGGATGGTTGGTTCATTTATATCCTTGTGGGTGGGAAGCCAAGCTTTATCCACGGGTATCGTAAGACACCTCATGCCTACAGTTCAGTTGCTGGAGCTATTACAGTGTGTGGATGGTTGGTTCATTTATATCCTTGTGGGTGGGAAGCCAAGCTTTATTCACGGGTATCGTAAGACACCTCATGCCCACAGTCAAGTTGCTGGAGCTATTACAGTGTGTGGATGTTTGGTTCGTTTATATCCTCGTGGGTGGGAAGCCAGGCTTTATCCACGGGTATCAAAAGACACCTCATGCTCACTGTCGAGTTGCTGAAGTGATTACAGTGTGTGGATGGTTGGTTCATTTATATCCTCGTGGGTGGAAAGCCAGGCTTTATCCACGGGTATCGTAAGACACCTAATGCCCACAGTCGAGTTGCTGGACATATTACAGTGTGTGGATGGTTGGTTCAATTATATCCTCGTGGGTGGGAAGCCAGGCTTTATCCACGGATATCGTAAGACACCTCATGCTCACAGTCGAGTTGCTGGAGATATTACAGTGTGTGGATTGTTGGTTCATTTATATCCTCGTGGGTGGGAAGCCAGGCTTTATCCACGGGTATCGTAAGACACCTAATGCCCACAGTCGAGTTGCTGGACATATTACAGTGTGTGGATGGTTGGTTCAATTATATCCTCGTGGGTGGGAAGCCAGGCTTTATCCACGGATATCGTAAGACACCTCATGCTCACAGTCGAGTTGCTGGAGATATTGCAGTGTGTGGATTGTTGGTTCATTTATATCCTTGTAGGTGGGAAGCCAGGCTTTATCCACGGGTATCGTAAGACACCTCATGCCCACAGTCGAGTTGCTGGAGATATTACAGTGTGTGGATGGTTGGTTTGTTTATATCCTCGTGGGTGGGAACCCAGGCTTTATCCACAGGTATCGTAAGACACCCCATGCCCACAGTCGAGTTGCTGGAGATATTACAGTGTGTGGATGGTTGGTTTATTTATATCCTCGTGGGTGGGAACCCAGGCTTTATCCACAGGTATCGTAAGACACCCCATGCCCACAGTCGAGTTGCTGGAGCTATTACAGTGTGTGGATGGTTGGTTCATTTATATCCTCGTGGGTGGGAAGCCAGGCTTTATCCACGGGTATCGTAAGACACCTCATGCCTACAGTCAAGTTGCTAAAGCTCTTACAGTGTGTGGATGGTTGGTTCATTTATATTCTCGTGGGTGGGAAGCCAGGCTTTATCCACGGGTATCGTAAGACACCTCATGCCCATAGTCGAGTTGCTGAAGCTATTACAGTGTGTGGATGGTTGGTTCATTTATATCCTCGTGGATGGGAAGCCAAGCTTTATCCACGGGTATCGTAAGACACCTCATGCCCATAGTCGAGTTGCTGGAGATATTACAGTGTGTGGATGGTTGGTTCATTTATATCCTCGTGGGTGGGAAGCCAGGCTTTATCCACGGGTATCGTAAGACACCTCATGCCCATAGTCGAGTTGCTGAAGCTATTACAGTGTGTGGATGGTTGGTTCATTTATATCCTCGTGGATGGGAAGCCAAGCTTTATCCACGGGTATCGTAAGACACCTCATGCCCATAGTCGAGTTGCTGGAGATATTACAGTGTGTGGATGGTTGGTTCATTTATATCCTCGTGGGTGGAAAGTCAGGCTTTATCCACTGGTATCGTAAGACACCTCATGCCCACAGTCGAGTTGCTGGAGATATTACAGTGTGTGGATGGTTGGTTCATTTATATCCTCGTGGGTGGAAAGCCAGGCTTTATCCACGGGTATCGTAAGACACCTCATGCCCACAGTCGAGTTGCTGGAGATATTACAGTGTGTGGATGGTTGGTTCATTTATATCCTCGTGGGTGGAAAGTCAGGCTTTATCCACGGGTATCGTAAGACACCTCATGCCCACAGTCAAGTTGTTAAAGCTATTACAGTGTGTGGATGGTTGGTTCATTTATATTCTTGTGGGTGGGAAGCCAGGCTTTATTCATGGTTATCGTAAGACACCTCATGCCCACAGTCGAGTTGCTGAAGCTATTACAGTGTGTGAATGGTTGGTTTATTTATATCCTCGTGGGTGGGAAGCCAGGCTTTATCCACGGGTATCGTAAGACACCTCATGCCCACAGTCGAGTTGCTGGAGCTATTACAGTGTGTGGATGGTTGGTTCATTTATATCCTCGTGGATGGGAAGCCAAGCTTTATCTATCAGTATCGTAAGACACCTCATGCCCACAGTCAAGTTGCTAAAGCTATTACAGTGTGTGGATGGTTGGTTCATTTATATCCTCGTGGATGGGAAGCCAAGCTTTATCCACGGGTATCGTAAGACACCTCATGCCCATAGTCGAGTTGTTGGAGCTATTACAGTGTGTGGATGGTTGGTTCATTTATATCCTCATGGGTGGGAAGCCAGGTTTTATCCACGAGTATCGTAAGACAGCTTATGCTCACAGTCGAGTTGCTGGAGCTATTACAGTGTGTGGATGGTTGGTTGATTTATATCCTCGTAGGTGGGAAGCCGGGCTTTATCCACGGGTATCGTAAGACACCTCATGCTCACAGTCGAGTTTTAATGACAGAGAGCTCTGATTTTATAATCATTCTTGGAATGAAATGAATCTCCTCCATAATAACCAACCATCCCAACCAGGGGGGCTGGGCAGGAGGTTGGGAGATCATGTCATTTGCTCGAGTTCAAGGAGAAGAAGATCATGGTTGGTATCATCATCGTTGTCCTTACATTATATCCCCCCGAGCATAACCGCTGAGCCTCAGAATAAATCTCCAGTAGATTGTTTGCTGTGGGTCAGAAACATGGTTGTTATATATCAGGAAATGTGACCTGTGCAATGTTAGGACTTTTAATGTAGGAATAATGTTAGGTGGGAATACGTTGCTTTAACTGAAAGAACAAAGAGTTTGCATTGTAATGAAAAATCCCCTCTTGCGCTTGATAGTAAATCCAAGCTTAGCTCATGCCAACCAAAGGTCTATGTGCATAACGCAATAAAATTGTGAGATTTCTACAAAATCGGTCGGTTGTCCATTATGTCTGAATGTGGGGCGTTCAGTGATTTATATTTATTTGAAGTCCAGTTGTGAGCTTTTGCATTGGAAACAAAACTAAAAAAAACTAAATTAGTTAATCAGTTGAACCAAACTATTAGTTCTCCAAACTGATTGCGGTTCGGACATCTGTAGCATTGTCCATTTCAAACTGGGTAGCCTAAGTTACTACATCACCTTATAAAGGTTAAAGGATTAAAATTGGTTGCTAGCTAGTCGGTTGCGTCCCTGGGTAAGTTGCTTAACAGACATTGTTGAAACCCAGAAAATTAATGAGTTCTTCCAAATTGTGAATGTGTAAGTCATACACACGTACTGCAATAGCTCCGGTAACCCGACGGTGGGCACGAGGTGATCTGACGATTGCCCATGTGTTAACCCCTTGAAATCCCATTAATAAACGACCATTTGTACCAATGTCACCCACAGTTGGATTGTGGTATCCACCCTGGGATCAGTGGGTTGGCCGGCCTCCCGTATATTGACTTCGCCGAACCTGACAAAATCGATCTTCTGCTTGTCACCCAGTAAGTTTGTGTGTGTGTATCGGCATGTGTGTGTGTGTGTGTGTGTGTGCATCAGCATGTGTCTCAATGTGTTTGTAGTAAATAGTTCATTGGGTCTCATCCGATTTCACTTTTAGTGCATTTTTCAAGCTGTATTTTTCAAATTTTCATTAAATGTTGGAAATAACAATATTACATAGAAACAATATAATACAGCTTTCATCTGGATCACGCTGGAGGGTTACCCTGGTTCCTACAGAAGACATCGTTCAAAGGTCGAGTATTCATGACCCACGCTACCAAAGCTATTTATCGGTGGCTGCTGTCGGATTATATTAAAGTCAGGTGAGGTTGGATGCATTTGAGATGCTGTGTTTCCCACAAGTATCTAGCCCACCACAACACCTACCCCTCCTCATTTAAGCCCCGTTTACACCAAACTTGCGAGCGCAGCGTACTCGGCGTAGCTCGGCGCACGACCGTTTACACCAAGCGTAGCGTTTGTAGTGAACCGATGTGTATATAATGGTTACGATCAAAATGTGAATTGAGAAGCCAAATTAAGTTTTAACAACCGGTGTGCGGTTAACAACGGCAAAATGCAATAAAACATTTTAACTACCTGCACAATAGGTATCCTAATTATTACGCATGTTTATATGACTTATATAAAAACGTATAATAATATACACGTTTGCGTACAGCACCCTTTGGGCAACTGCGTTCACTACTGATTACATCACTAAACATAAACTTTTACTTTCATAAAAGCCTAGCCGTTAACTTTTGTTTTGAAAGTTTAACACCAAGTTAATGATTAAATGAACAATAAAAATGTGTTATGTTAGAAACTGAACGTAGATTGGATTTTAAAATTTATTCCTTTGTGGAAATAGGGACATAACATATAGCGTACAAACAAGGAGGTTTTTCTACAGACCCGCTGGTGAATTGCATGCACCAATACAGTTTTGTTTTTGTACGACTGTTGTGTATAAGTTTAAAGATACTTAAACTAGTTTAAGTATCTATTTAAAATTAATGTAAAGTTTGTATTCTTCCATTAAAAGCGTTTAAAGACGACATTACCGTATCTATGGAAACCAAATCTTGCCATAGAAATATATTATAACATGGTCTCGCTACGCCCGTGAAATTTGCTACTTGAGCGAACCTCGGCGTAGCGCAGATCGACTTTCTGAGCGTGCGCTCGGCGTACGCCGGGCGAATATTTCTTTGTTTGTTTTATGATCGCTGCGCTGCCGTACGCCGAGCTACGCTTGGTGTAAACGGGGCTTTACCCCTCACATATCTAACCTATCCCCCACCAACCTAACCCCCCTAACCTTACCCCCCATACCTAACCCCCCATACCTCACCCCAACCTAACCCCCCACACCTCACTCCCACTTAAACCCCCCCCCCCCCACGCCCCCCACAGCAACATATCCACGGAGGACCAGTTATACACGGAGGCCGACCTGGAGGAATCGATGACCAGGATCGAAACGATCAACTTCCACGAGGAGAAGGTTGTGTCCGGGATCAAGTTCTGGTGTTACCACGCAGGTGGGTGGGGGGGAGTACCACGCAGGTAGAAGTGATATTCAATATCTTC
>CH003032.1:28051-39275 GCA_000149265.1 Ciona savignyi
CACATATCAACATTGGATAGGATAGGACACTCATGTTTATCCCTGTGAATAGGAAAACCAAGGGGGTTATCACACGGGCAATCGTCAGTTTACCTCGCGCCCACAGTCGGGTTACCGGAGCTATTGCAGTGTGGTGTATAAGATAGACATGTTCCTTCAATTTGGTAGAACCCATTAATCCGCTGGGTTCAGGCAATGTCCGTTAAGTGCCTTGCCCAAAGACACAACCGACTAGTTAGCGACCAGTTTCGCACCTGCAACCTTTCGATTGAAAGGTGACGCACTTAACCGCAAGACCACCGGGCCGGACGACATTGGGATCATTAGAAATGCAACCAGCGACAAATTATTCAAATTTTTTTTTCAAATTAAAAATTGATGTCGGATTTTTTGGGGTTTAGCGGCCACGTCTAATTTTACCGGATTTTAATAATTTATTGCTTGTTTTTAGACGCGTTCTAACGACTGTCGTTTTGCCGTTTTTTCCGTTTTCCAATTTTTTTTCAAAAATCCTGATTTATGTTTTTATCGTGGAAACAAAAAATAAACTAAACTAAAAAAATTTAAAATGTTTTAAACAAAGGAACCCAAAATTTATGCGACGATTCAACCACTAGAGGGAATATGCACCTGGTGTGGTGGGTTCGACGGGATGTACCACCGGGTGTCCTACTTCAGTGACCTCGTCTTCTTGCCGAAGAGTTTGCTGCAAAGATTTGAATTATGACATCACAATTATACTTTTAACCTCGTAACTGGAAAACGAATGTTTTAAAAAACTTGAAAATCAGAGGAAATCAAAAGATTGTTGAAATAAAAATTTTCGGTTTTTAATTTAAGTTTTTCCAACGTTAATTCTGGTTTTAAGTGAGAAGTTGTTGAATTAATTCCATGTTATTCTTGCATGTTAATCTCAATGCAATGTATCAGGCACCAAACTAGATAACTTTTGGTGTTTTTTGGTGCCTTCCTGATTTGCTGTAGTATCTTGCCATATTAGTTTTTGTGTTAATTGTTGGATTTTTAGTTACCTCCATATTTGTTTTGGTATATATATATATATATATATATATATATATATATGACATGTATTTTTAAATTGTTGGTGGTAAACGCTATAGCGAAAGAAACAAAAATAAAAATTGTATTGTATCAGTGTATTTGCTCTAAAACATTATATTTACACTGATATGTAATATATGGTAACTAATCGCAAATTAATTATTTTGCGATAAACACTATTTAGATATTTTTCAATTAATTTTTGTCCGGCCCGGTGGTCTAGCGGTTAAGTGCGTCGCCTTTCAATCGAAAGGTTGCAGGTGCGAAACTGGTCGCTAGCTAGTCGGTTGTGTCCTTGGGCAAGGCACTTTACGGACATTGCCTGAACCCAGCGGATTAATGGGTTCTACCAAATTGAAGGAACGTGTCTATCACACACAACACACTGCAATATCTCCGGTAACCCGACGGTGGGCACGTAGGTGATCTGACGATTGCCCGTGTGTTAACCCCCTTGGTTTCCCATCTTACAGGGATAAACATGAATATCCTATCGCGTAATTGTCAAAACTATCAATCCCACACCTGCACATCAACTGTGGTCAACCAAGCGAGACTCGACAAATCGTTCTCGGATTTCCGATAATTTTCTGATTGTTTTGTCATAGAACTCAAAACTCGTTCAACCGCGAAGTGACCGCTAGGGATAAAATTTGAAATTTAATTTTTTTTTAAATGAAAATTAAAAATTATTTTAAGTTTTAAATCCGATTTCAATAGTTTTTCATCGAATTAAATAGAAATGACATACTTTAAATAGAAAAGACATATATTAAAAAAAAAATTTATTAAATAGAAATGACATATATTGAAAAATAATATTTATTTAATAAAAATGACATATATTGCAAACACAAAAATAGAAACAATATAAAACCTGATTCCTGGTTGATTTGATTTGTTCGGCTCACTTGGATTCAGCAAATCTATTGAATCGGCTTTTATACCACTAGGTGGAAGCAGATCAAAAGGTTGGTCTGTGATAAAAATAATTTATTAAATAAATTTAAATTGGATAATTATATTACAAATTTTGTAATTAAATTATTGTATTTTTTTATTTTTTGTATTTCTGTGTGTTTCAAGGTAGAAACCTGGAATAATCTGGTTGTTACCAACATTTACCCACAGCATCAATGAGAAAATTAATTGGCGGAAAACTTGCAACATTTTGTCAAAGATCATACAAAAAGATACATAGGTGCGAAACTGGTCGCTAACTAGTCGGTTGTGTCCTTGGGCAAGGCACTTTACGGACATTACCTGAACCCAGTGCATTAATGGGTTCTTCTACATTAAAGGAACGTGTCTATCATACACAACACAATGCAATAGCTCTGGTAACCCGACGGTGGGCATGAGGTGATCTGACGATTGCCCGTGTGTTAACGACCTAGGTTTTCCCATTCACGGGGATAAAGAGGAATATCCTATAGATTGTCCCCCTGGTAGACCCCATATTGTAATGCTCCATACCACACTACCAATGCCCTTGTGTTGTTAAAATATAAAACGCTTTATAATCAACTTGTAATTTCTACTAGCACTTCACGGGTTAAAGTAAACAGAAGTAATGGTTAAAAGTGTTGCAGCAACTAGTAGTAAATCTGGGTAAGGCAGATAGTACTTAGTTTGAAAAGGAGGATAGATTAGAATATTACATGTTTGGATAGATTAGAATATTCAGGGGTTAACGCAGGGGCAATCGTCAGATCACCTCGCGTCCATAGTCGGGTGCGGTTAGCTATTGCAGTCTATACATTAAGATACAGGTATTCCTTAAATTTGGTAGAACCCATTAATCCGCTGGGGCCAGGCCTCGTCTGTTAAGTGCCTTGCCCAAGGAACCGCACGAGTAGCAAATAACGGGTGGTGTTCTTAAAGACCAGACTAACTGATAGCATCAGGAAATTATTGTCTACTGTTCCCACCATATTCATAACTTACCTGGAAACACTACATTTTCAAGAAAGGGATTCGAAGGGAAAACCTCATTTTCATTTTGATCAGATTCTAGAATTTTATTCATTTCAGTCCGCAGATCATTTTGGATCAAATCCTTCAAATCTGGTTCAAATTCCATTTTGATGCTTTTCGTCTGAAGTATTTTGCGAGTTCTTTCATTTATTTAAGTTTTGTACCAAATTTCTTGTTTTTTTTACTATTTATTTCATTTTTACTTTTTGAGCAGCAGAAGCAAAGCAGCTGAATCTGAAATGTGAAGAAAGAACAATAGTTTCCATCCATCAGCGTAAAAAACTATACCAGTACCGGTACTACACTTTGCACACCATAAATAAGCAAACTGGGGCAATTATACTGATTAAATATTCTTTCTTTGATTACCAATTTTTGAATAAAAAGTTTAGTTTTGTATTTTTATTAATTACTTTATTTTTTCATGATGAAAACAAGTATTATCAAATTCTATAAATAATAGGAAACAAGAATTAGCTGGATACTTAATAAGGAAAGGAGGGAAACTGCTCACTTGAACTATAAAATTTAATTTAAACCCTCTCCAAAACACTAATCCTAACACCAGAAATAACCCTAACTCCCAACCCCATGTTTAAAACTAACTCTAGCGGACCTAGGGCTGAATAGTGAACCTAAAATAGAGGGACCGCTCCAGAACTAATCCTTCAACACAATATTAGCTTTTCTGATAAAACTAAGTTTAGGACTTTACTCTTAAAAAATACAAGACATCTTGCACTTAATATTGGCCACATTTCCTAGTCTGGTCCAAACTCCTATAACTACACCATATACAAACCCACTGGCTGTCTAATTTATCATGATTGATTGCAATAATATTGTTTTGATACTACATTACTAATCTAACCCAGGCTAGTTCACAATGTCACTTTTAATTTCATTCTAGTGGTACCCTGAGCTACAGTCTTAAATATAGACGAAATATTGAAATATTTTAATATACGCTAAATCTGCCAACTAATTAAAATAAGAATCTATCATAATATTTCGGGTAGCTTTATAAACCTTAATAAATCAGTACTAAACATTATTATCCACTGCAACCAACTAATTTCATGTTTACAGGGTCTTAAAAACCGTTCACACTTAAGTTTTAAATGGTTACAATGTTCCATACCACTCGAGATTAAGTACATGTCCTTAAAAATTCAAATATTTCTGTAAACTCGAACGTTTCAAAATCTCTTGGACTTTAAATTTGAAAATAGCGTTTAAAATTTCCGAGCAACTAACACGTGATCGAATACTCGACGCTGATTCGTCAAGAAGGTAAATAGTATCGAGTAATCGAGTATCAATGACTGAAACGTCACAGGGGAATCCCCGGCAACCAACGAAGATTTTGAGATTTTTCGGTAGAATTTACAAGACAATTAAAGCCGAAGACATTTAATTAATATTCTTTCAAACCAAATGTATAAAATTATTTTTAGTTTGAAAAAAATGTTAATAACACTTATTACCGACTACCGGTAGTTTAATTTAATCTATTTATTTTTTTTGTGGTAAAAAACAAATATGAGGTTATGTGTAATTTTTAAGATACAGCTTGCACTTGTTAGTAAAATTAATTTTTACAACAATATAATATGTTCTAAGCAAAATAAAAATGCTTAAATATCGCATTTTAATATATTTCTAAACTATTTTAATCGGGGACGGAAAATAAACTTTATATTCACAACGTCCCATGCGCGTCCGACGAAACGTTGTGGATACAAAAGTTGGAAATTTCTTTTTCGTGGAGTGTTTGGTCGAAAAACGGGTATAATGGTGAGATTTTCCGATTTTTAACGTTTTTAACCGATATTTTGTTGAATTATCTACAAAATAAGAAAGTTTATTGCCTTTTAGGTTACTTAGTGTGGTTTTAGTAAGTTTATAGGACAATTTAAACAAGATTAAGCCGGATATAAGGATAGGATATTCATGTTTATCCCCGTGAATGGGAAAACCAAGGGGGTTAACACACGGGCAATCGTCAGATCCCCTCGCGCCCATCGTCGGGTTATCGGAGCTATTGCAGTGTGTTGTGTATGATAGACACGTTCCTTCAATTTAGTAGAACCCATTAATTCCCTGGGTTCAGGCAATGTCCGTAAAGTGCCTTTGGTGTGCAGCTGTCATACTGGACAACCGGTCGGTATGAAAACCGTTATCTTGAATATTTTACCAAAATTAAATATTTTTAGGGAGCGAACAAGACTTTCATTATTAAACGGATTTTGGGAAAGAAGCAGAAACAGAACCGACCAATCCCACAATGGGTTCGAATGAAGACTGGAAATAAAATCCGGTGAGTTTTTTTATTTATTTTGTTCTCGTTTTCTATTCGTTTCAGTTGGTTTAAAGGAGAAATATATATGATTTGTACGTTTTACACTTTTTTTTATAAAGAGCAACACTAAAACTATGGAAATTAGTTCTAACCCTGCCCCAAACACTAATCTTAACCCCAGAACTAACCCTAACTCCAACCCTATGTTTAAAACTAACTCTAGCGGACCTGTACAAAATAGAGGGACCGCTCCAGAACTAATCCTTCAACCGCCTACTAGAAAGTTCGTATGATGCGCCGGATATATCTGGCGTGGCGCACGGACTACTTTTTTGGTCATTGGTGCAGAAAAGTCCAAAAAATCGGCATTGGTGCAAAAAAGTTCTAACGATTTTTTCATTGAAAATGTTGCAACTTTTTTTTGTGGTGGCGCAAATTAGTATTACTGGCAGTGCGCAAAATTGCACAGAAAACAAACTTTCCAATAGGGCTTCAACCTTTTTAAAACTTTTAGTGAGCAGTTTCATTTATTCCCTCCTAATGTTTCTATTTATAAAAATTGATATTTTCATTTAAACATTTGATAGAAATTTGAAATCTTTTTTTAGTATTTCATATTGGGTAGTTAAGGTCTAGTTTTGAATTTAACATGCTTTTAGAGTCTGTATTTAGCTGTTTTGAGGAAATTCACTCCCTAATAGCTACATTTTTTAAATGTAAATGACCAGTTCTTGCAATTTAATCCGAATTATCTAAAAACCAATTAATTTATGAAGTTAGAACTGAAATTTTGTAGTAATGATTTGATAAAGTAAAGGGACCAGTTAAATTTAAACCAGGGTTTGCAATTCTTCGATTAGTGTACATTTGTAATTATGATGTCATAATTTGTAGTTGCAGTAATATTTCGTATAAAACTAATTTCATTATACGCAACAACCATTAAAAACTGTTTACGATTATGAGACCTGGAAATAACCTCTCTAAAAACTCCATAGAAACATAAGTTATGGTATATTGCATTGATTACTCTAAATTTAGATACAGTGTCCCTACTTATATTTTGCTTCAATTTAAAGGTTACTACTGTAGTTATTGGTATAAATTCATAAAAATCTGTAATCTTAACTTCTCTGATTAACTCTGATCTTGCAAATCAATTGTAATACTTGACTTACATGTTACTAACCACTGAAAATCCTGACCACCAATCCTGTAATACTGAACCACTTACACAAACCCACCTCCAGGTACAATGCAAAGAGAAGACATTGGAGACGCACGAAACTCGGGTTGTAATCCGAATGACCTCTAAATACACGAGCGTCATATGATACTTTGTCTCTTACTTTATATCTCCCACTTATACAGCTTTCTAGCAGATTTGGTAGTTTTTTCCAGGTTCAAATAATAAAATATTCAGATTTTTGAGTCTGCAGTTGATGATATTCATGGGTTATGACATAACAATGATGGAATAGTGATTCAACAATAGGATTCTTTTGTAATAATATACTTTGGAATTCCAATTCTGGAATATTGGATTTCCGCAAAACAATGGCCAAAGACACTGGCCATTATGACATCATAATTGCCAGGATTTAAATTTGAGAATTACAGAATTAAAACAATGGATACCGGGTGTTTATTGTGATGTAACAATGGAATAGAATGTAGCCATTGTTAGTTCTGTGGGAACAAATGTACTTTGTGCAAATGTTTATGACAGAATAATGGATTATGACATCACAGCTGAAATAACACTGGTCATTTTCAACACTAGGTGATGTGCAAGATACCCATTCAGTCTCGTTTAACTTTGAAATCTGAAAATAAAGTCGGTTAATTATAATCCAGATTGGTAATAAACGTCTTGCATGATACAGGTGACCCAAATGATTGTATTAACAATGCAATGAAGAACTTATTCTGTTTTAAGTTCTTGTCAGGTTAGGAAGAGATTATAGAAAAGATGAACCTAGAGTTTGGCTACACTCGCACATTAGGGATTGCTAGGCAGTGTATAAAGTTGTCAATTTATGTGCGGTTGTGTTCATTGGAAAGGATATCCATGTTTATCCTCGTGAATGGGAAAACCAAAGGGGTTAACACACGGGCAATCGTCAGATCACCTCGCGCCTATCGTCGGGTTACCGGGACTATTGTATTATTATCAATCTGTGGTGATTGTTTAATTATCTGATGATAGTGTTGTCTGAACCCCCCAATCACGCTGCCCCCCCCAATATACCGCAATATGGTAGTTGAATGTCGTCCACGAAGGCAGATTGTCGTGAATCCTCTTATCAACTTCAACTAAAATCTGAGGACAATGTGATTTCTATGGAGGTTGGTGCAATTGTGGGGAAAGGAGATTAACGACTCACGGATTGTTTGGTTTTTAATGCTTCTTAGACTGGTTTCCCTGGATATCGTGGAGTCTTGCCGGTTGGATTGAATGACGAGTCGCGAAAATGTGGGGTGTTGGGGTGTCGCATATTCGACTGCCTTGTATATTTTATCGTTTATTTAATCGACGTATACGTTTGCCAGCTGCAATCTGTTACGTGTATAATTATTTTAGAAAGCTGTCGTCCCTCTGTTTGTACCGCCGTGAGTAATTATCTATGTACGAAACAGTAATTAACTGACGCCAGTACGAATCTATTGTGTACTGTTATCGCAACGTTGCAGTTTGCCCTTTTTCGTGCATTTATTTGGATCGCTATATATATATACCCCAACATTTTCACTCCAGGATATAACTTACAATAACTAACCAAATTACCGAATTGCTGCTTGTCAGACTACCTGGAATTACAAACTCAACAAAGTACTGATTTGCTGATCGTTTTACTACCGGAGAATAAATCTATCTTTAGAAGTCTAAACTGTATATTCTGTACCAAATCAAAGAGGACAGTTTTGTTATACAGTTGAGTGGCTGCCTAGTATTGGCAGGCGAACTTTAGACAGCAAAGGATAAATCTGTCTATTGCGCTGGTTCGGCTCAAACCCAAGGTTAAGGCGAGATATAACCCTTAACCCCAACCCCCTAACTAAAAGAAAAAGCCGAGCTCCCACATTGATGACCTTAAGAATCGTGAGTGAACACGCAACCTAAACGGAAGAAAAAGTAATAAAACGCAAGCTTCAGCCTGAAGTTTTAGAAGAAAGAAGAAACTGTACATTTGAACTTTGTCTGCTTTTACAAGAAGAGTCGAGGAAGATCAGAACATTTTAAATTTTAATCAAGAAAGAAGTTGTCTACGCCAAGATTTCGAGTACGATTTGTAGAAAACCAAGAATACACGTTTGTTTCCACGGATCAGCGTCGAGACGTCGATAAAGAGCCAGAAGAAGACATCGTTTTTCTACAAGAGTATCGTAATTTTGTAACTATTTTATTTTTTTATATAAATATCTATTTTATTTAAACGAAGACCTTTCGTGAGTGTAACCCAGCTTCACGTTATCAGGTCTGAGAATTTTAACTTTTGTCTTTTGCGGACTGATTCAGGTTGTTTGTGCGTAAGAACTAGCATTAGCAACCATGCATAAATTCGGTTTGTCTTTCCCCAGGCCGAAAAACACATCACAGAGGCGTTTCAGTGAAGCACCTTTCTCGACACCAATACTACCCGAGTCAGCTGTTCCTCAACGCGGCCAGGTCAGTGATGTTTTTGATCGTGCTCCGAATCTGCCTGCATATCCGCAAACGAACGTTACACCCACCACCCATTTTAACGAGGCTTCTAGCCGAAATCCCTTTAACGAGGACACTGCAATGAGAATTCCTGAATTACCCCAAACTTTTGATTTTGACCAAACTTTAGCTCTTGCCCCGTCTGGAAATTATGTTAGGGCTAAGGCTAAAACGGTAGAATTACCGCGTTTTTGGGAATCGAGTCCAGAGCACTGGTTTACTCGTTCTGAATTAATTTTTTTAAATAATAATGTCCTATCGGAGGCTGGCAAATACGAGTCTGTATTGATGGCGTTAAACGAGTCACAATACACTCGCGTTGTCAATTGCACTGATGCTTTGTCGTCTAACCCGTATGAGTCCCTTAAGTCTGCGCTACTAAAGCGATACGGTCGTAGCGAAGATCAAAAACTAGAAATTTTGATGGAGACAACTGAAATCGGTGAAGATTCGCCCAGTGATTTTGTAATTAAAATGAAATCACTGCTTGGATCAAACAGAGATCATGAGTCGTGGGTTAGATTTATGCGTAACCGGTTGTTAAAATGTTTGCCGCCAGATGTTGCCATTGTGTTAAAAGCATTATGTCATCTTAGTCTTGATGATTTAGCCGCGAGAGCAGACGCGATGTTATCTGGACGTAGGTCGGAGAATTTAGAAGGTGCTTTACACTTACGAAAGCAGGAGCTTATAAACGTTTCTTTAGAGAGGCGTTTAGAAAGCATCACAAAGTCGTTGCAAAATTTAACGCACAATGCGCCGCGTCCGGTTTATGATCGACCGCCCGACAATTATGATAGTCGTCGTTCAGGTTATCACCCCCGAAACTTGCCGCCCTCGCAATTACAACGTCGTGGTAGTTTTCGTAATAATCGCCGCCCAGGCCCTCGTAACTTCTCTCGGGACGAGCGCAGATTGTGCCATTACCATGTCCGTTTTGGTAGGAATGCCGATAGGTGCGTCCAACCTTGTGATTGGATAAGTTCTGACTCGACTATGCCAAAAAACTAGTTTCGCGCTCGTTTCGGATACCAGCGAATCATAAACGAGCGCGTTTTGCGGCTAATTCCTGTTTTGATAATTTTCAGGAGAATTCAGGGTTATTCTTTGTGCGTGACAGTATTATTGGCTTGTCGTTTGTTGTCGACACTGGCTCAGAGGTGTCTATAATTCCGCCTCTTGCAAGAGACAGGTTTTTTCAAAGATATGGCTCTAAGCTTTGTGCATTAAATGGGACTAATATCGAGACGTTTGGTGTTAGGCAATTGAATGTTTCATTTCGTGGCGTAGGTTCCTTTCGCTGGAGGTTCCAAGTAGCCGATGTGAGATATCCCATTCTAGGTAATGACTTTCTTGCCCATTTTGGCTGTGTCATAGACGTGCGTAATCGCCGTCTCTCTCGTCTGCCCCCGTCTGACCGTTTCAGGAATGGGAGTCATGTCCGCGCCAGGCATGGCCGTTTTTATGCCAATGATAAGCGGAATTTTCGCGGTCATAATCAGTACCGCCGCCCTAAGCCTCCCCAGTCTGTCACTCCGCGTCCTGAGTCTATTTGTTCCGTACCCGCACCCGTTGCTGTGTCTCAGTCTGTAAAAATAAGCGAGCCTGTTCGCCCTAAAGTTATGGTTTCGGACATAAAGGAGTTTTCCCAAATTTTTGATTTGTTTCCCGCCGCCTTTGACGAAGATAGGATACGTGAACCAGTCAAGCACGACGTGGTTCATGAATTAGAAACCACTAGTTATCCTTTTCGTTCTCGTGTTCGGCGACTTGACCCTGTTAAATTAAAGGCAGCGAAAGAAGAGATCGCTAAGCTCGTTTCAAAGGGAATTTTGCGCCGGTCTAACTCCGCATATGCCAGTCCACTCCACCTAGTTAAGAAAGGTGAGGGTTTTCGTGTGACTGTTGACTACAGGATGCTTAATCTGGTTACAGTACCATCCAGATATCCTATCCCACTTTTGGCTGATTTGACGTCCAATTTAAATGGTGCCACAATTTTCAGTAAATTAGACTTAAAGTCTGGTTACTTTCAAGTCCCTGTAAGACCGTCTGATATCCATAAGACAGCGGTCATTACCCAATTCGGATTGTACGAGTTCACGCGATTAAGTTTAGGTCTGCGAAATAGTGGTGCAACTTTCCAAATGCTAATGGATAAAAGTGTTTTCCGACCT
>CH003032.1:46278-110589 GCA_000149265.1 Ciona savignyi
ACGTGTGACCGAATGGTTAGCGAGACCAATTCAAATATGGAATTCGATATAAAAAAAGACCTCAATAACAAGTTTATGCGTTTTCTTAACTTCGCCGGATACCAAAAAATGTATAAACTAGCAGCTGGTTTCAATTCTGGCATCCTTTCAGCCAAAATACGGTAGAGTTTGTCAAAAAACGAACGTTTTAACTTTCACATGGAAACAACCATTATTCATGGAACAATAAATCCAAATTGCAGTTTGGTCTAGGTGAAAACGATCCTGCCTGTTGTTTAAGTTTAAGTTAATCGACTGGGTTTAGGCAATGTCTTATGAATGCGTTCTATAAGGACGAGAAGCGATGTCGAAACCAGCTGTTATTCTAATCTGGCAACATTTGGCTGCTAGATGACGCACTAACCAACTGAGCTAAGTCCGACCGGTTGGTCTATCGGTTAAGTGCGTCGCCTTTCAATCGAAATGTTGCAGGTGCGAAACTGGTCGCTAGCTAATCGGTTGTGTTTTTTGGCAAGTCACTTAATAGACATTGCCTGAACCCAGCGGATTAATGGGTTCTACCAAATTGAAGGAACGTGTCTATCATATACAACACACTGCAATAGCTCCGGTAACTCGACGATGGGCGCGAGGTGATCTGACGATTGCTCATGTGTTAACCCCCTTGGTTTTCCCATTCACGGGGATAAATACGAATATTCTATCCTAATCGGCTGGAAGCCAATGTGGGAAGTGCGTACGGTCGTGTGGCCGAATGGTTATCGCCACTGATACATATACCGACTCTTATACAAAAACGGTCTAAGTGACGAGGCCATCATGGGTTCGAAACTTAGCTCGGTAAAACAAAATTAAAACACAAAAAATGTGGGAAGGTCGGATTATCGTTACCCTAAATTGTAACTTAGCGATGGGCCTATCATGGGGTGAAATCTTAGGAAGAAAAAAACGAAACTGGTATATATGGAGACCATTTTCCACCATTTTGTGCAATATACTTTTTCCGTGTATTTTTTGTTTTGCCATTTTAACTTTGAATTTTCCACACCAAATATTTTACTCGGCACCTGCATCTTGGCAGGTGGTGATGGCATCGTTGTGAATAAGAAATACATATGGATGGCTGAGTTTGGCGGGACCAGTACTAGAACTCAAGCTCAAAACATCTGCAAAGGCTCTGGCGCCACTCTGGTTGATATTGTTGACAAGAACATGTTTGACGCAGTCGCGAAATACGTCAGGTCCGATGAATGGAACCGTGGAACATGGACACGCTTGTGGCTAGCGATGAACTACAACCCCACGGTTCGTAGAAGCTCTTCATATATAATACTTTTTATCTTTTATTACGTATGAAAGATACATCATTGAGTATTTATATTTGCATTCAAAACACGAATATTTCTATTTAAACATAAATTAATTAATGTCATATTTAGGGAAATATTACTTACAGTGTCTGCTGCACACATTCGTGTCTGCTGCACACATTCGTGTCTGCTGCACACATTCGTGTCTGCTGCACACATTCGTGTCTGCTGCACACATTCGTGTCTGCTGTTAAACACACTTAAGTACTGGGTTAGGGTAAGTACTGGGTTTAAGATTAGTGTCTAGGGCCGAGTTTTCATAGATTAATCCAGCAGTTTCCCTCTTTCTCACTTTTAAAGGGGAACTGAAGTCAATTTTAAGGATATCTTAATAAATGGAAAAAAATACGCTGATTTCAAAAATCAAATCAGTTTCTTCCAATATTTTTTGGTTAAAGAGTTATGAGCAAATATGTATTTCATTTTATGTTAGGGGATTTCCCGTATTACGTCACTGACGTTGTTGAGATTTCGTGCCTATATGCATTGTATACAATCATGTGCCAGTTTAGAGGTGAATTAGTAACATAAGCGCCTGCAGGAGCGTTGTATTTTCGTTTTTATTATGGAGACTTAGCATAACACTTGTCATATAGTCTTACTGAACCAATGTACATGGTGACAGCTTACTTTAAGCGCGGTCATTAAGGCCTGCACGGTCCTGGACTGGACCTAAGCTGAATGCTGAGGTATACAGGTCTCGTATTTAAATGACTTTAGAATAATAAGTCTTAGCAATTTATATCATAAATAATAAAAGTGAAAACAGAACAAGAAAACTATAACAGAATGCATTAAACTGTAACTGCCAGCAATTTATAGAAATAAACCAGCCATTAGGAAAAGGCTAGACTATGCGGTGGGAACAGCCTATTTCTTTCATGATTGTTGCTTTTTAATATATAGCCATAATCTGTAACGTAGACTAGCAATGATATTATCAACCCTTAGGCTACAAACTAAGAAATTTGGTATACATATACATAGGAGTTTTAACAAATTTCTTTTGTTTTATTGATTTCTAGAGTAAATTTAAGTTAATGTTGTATAACTAAAATGGATGACAGTTTTCAGCATTCTGGCATGGATGAAAGAAGTTTTATTGTACACAATAAAACAACACAAATTCAAAGTTGTAACAAGCAGTGTAAATAGACAATCACTTTAACGACTCCAATAGCATTGAAATCATCACTGTTGGATGATCGCTTCGCTTGACTTTGATGATGAAGACTGTGATGATGGGACATATTCACTTATTTTGCTCACATTTAACTCAGTATGAGAGCTACTCCCCACTGAAGATGCAATTTCATCACTAAATGACACCAGAGATCCTGTGGTACTTATTTCTACAGAACTGGTTTCTTCCATTTCAGATTCTTCAGCTTCCTACAAATTGTTGGAACTGCATTTTTCACCAAGCGGTTTGTTTTCATCATCTTGGCCACTCCATTGGAGTCAAATTCAATTTTACTATGATAATCCTTGTCACAAAAATGTGCTCTACACACTGCGGTTCTTTTTCCAGCTAGTTTAGAATGCTTGCATTGTTGTATCCATTGCTTCATCTGTTTTTTGTCGCTGTGAGGAAATCGATGGAAGTGCACAGGTGGATTGGAATTTTGTGTGCATTAATAGAAATTTGTACATCCCGGAGCAAAACAATATGCTCTAATCACTCTTCTTTCCTTCTCAATGGCTTCCATTACTTTGTAAACTTTAGGCATTTTACAACATCTAATAAAAAGAACTGAATTGGAAAAGTGGTATATTCTTATTAACTTATTTGGGTAATTAAGTAGAGGTTTATTATATATATTCTTCACTTACATATCTAAGTGCTTGTTGTGTACTTATTGTCGGACTACACATCGGCTATTGTGGATTAACTGGTTTATGCAATAAGTGGTATTCTTAACCAGTAGGCTAATGCACAGTTTCAATAACAGCAGACATTAAATGCACCATATACACAACAGCAGACATTAATTGCACCACATACACAACAGCAGACATTAAATGCACCACATACACAGCAGCAAAACATTATACAAACAGCCAAGGTAAACTATAAAAGAAATAGGCTGTTCCCACCGCATAGTCTAGCCTTTGCTTGATGGCTGGTTTATTTCTATAAATTGCTGGCAGTTACAGTTTAATGTATTCTGTTCTAGTTTTTTTTGTTCTGCCTTCACTTTATGATATAAATTGCTAAGACTTATTATTCTAAAGTCATTTAAATACGAGAAATGTATACCTCAGCATTCAGCTTAGGTCCAGGACCGTGCAGGCCTGAATGACCGCTTAAGGTAAGCTGTCACGCGGGTACATTGGTTCAGTTAGGCTATATGACAAGTGTTATGCTAAGTCTTCATAAAAAAACGAAAATACAACGCTCCTGCAGGCGCTTATGTTACTAATTCACCTCTAAACTGGCACATGATTGTATACAATGCATATAGGCACGAAATCTCAACAACGTCAGTGACGTAATACGGGAAATCCCCTAACATAAAATAAAATGCATATTTGCTCATAACTCTTTAACAAAACAATATTGGAAGAAACTGATTTGATTTTTGAAATCAGCGTATTTTTTTCCATTTATTAAGATATTCTTAAAATTGACTTCAGTTCCCCTTTAAGTGTTGCCCCCCCACCATTCCAAAGAACAGTTGATTTTATATCGGACCTAAAAGACATGATCATGCTTTGTAATATGCCTTTCATATTTTTTATCGATGACTGGTGTGGTTTTTATGACGTCATATCCGTAGTCAAAACTCTGAGTGGTCTGATGACGTCATTAATGTAACTTTTTTTTTAGAATAAAGTAATGTCTACAAGCAACGGTGAAGCATCCTTCAATTTCAATGGGTATTGGTTTCCCAGTTATCCGATGACTAACCCAACCTACACTGCGATATTGATGGGGGTTTATTCAGATGGAAGCGGCGGATTGACGGTGGAGATTTGGAATTACCCACCCGACTCATCATATTCCACCAATCACCACTTGTGCGCAATGCCATTGTATGCTTGAACGGCTGTGACACAGATTTTTGGTTTCGAGCTAGGTTTCGAACCCATTGTGTTGCCGCCGTTGTTTGTATTTAATTTGGGATTTGTATCCGTCGCTGTAACTATTCGGCCACACTACTGTACTGTGTGATTGTAAATACGACCATTTCATAAATCACTTTTTTTTTAATTGTGCTAAAGATGAATAAAAAATTAATATAACGTTATTCAACGATTCGCTGACATATGTAATAACGTGACGCAGATTTACGTTTTTCAGTTAAAAACTTTTTATCGTTGCACAAATAAATCTCGAATGGTATGTTTTAGTATTTTATAACATCGTTATTTCACATTGATTTAGTAAAGTTTTCCATAGTTAGCAAAAACTTAAGTTTCAATAATTGGCAAAAACTTAAGTTTCAATAGTTAGCAAAAACTTAAGTTTCAATAGGTAGCAAAAACTTAAGTTTCAATAGTTAGCAAAAACTTAAGTTTCAATAGTTGTCTAAAACTTAAGTTTCAATAGTTGGCAAAAACTTAAGTTTCAATAGTTGGCAAAAACTTAAGTTTCAATAGTTAGCAAAAACTTAAGTTTCAATAGTTGGCAAAAACTTAAGTTTCAATAGTTGGCAAAAACTTAAGTTTCAATAGTTGGCAAAAACTTAAGTTTCAATAGTTAGCAAAAACTTAAGTTTCAATAGTTGGCAAAAACTTAAGTTTCAATAGTTGGCAAAAACTTAAGTTTCAATAGTAAGCAAAAACTTAAGTTTCAATAGTAAGCAAAAACTTAAGTTTCAATAGTTGGCAAAAACGTAAGTTTACGCAAAACATCATTTCTCTTTCTTTATTCCTAACTTTGTTTCTAAATCGTTTTTTTCAGACTTTTTTAAGTTTATTTTTACCGGGATAAGTTTTAAATTCATGATGGCTTTGTCGCCAAGACCGTTTTTGATAGAAAATTGATAAATAAATCGGTCGCGTTAACCGTCGACCACACAAGAATATTGATTACTATCCACTTAGGCTGTAATTTTTTTTAACTGAACCAAGTTACGAACCCAATATGGGCTTGTCACTAGAAACCTTTTTATATAGAATTCGATAAATGTATCGGTCGCGTTAACCATTCGGCCACACGACCGTACAAGGGGGGAAATGGATGAAACATTATCACTTTTGCGAGTCGAGCGGCCACATTAGACTGATGTTAAGTTCGTCACCAGTTTTAATGACCCAACCAAAGAACCCAAAGCGCTAGTTTTGATCTTACAACATTTCGAGTAAAATACTGAAGCTCTAACAGACTATGAAAAACTAAAGGAGGGTTTTAAGGAGTAGTATACATTTCTACCTTTTCGTAAAAAAACATGGTTTTGTTTATTTCGTCGCTCTGTTTTTCATTATGTGAAAACGACGTGGCCTCAATGATTTTTAAAAGATCTTCTTCATTAATTTCTCCAAGATAATCGATAATTCTTCTAATTTCCTTTGCAGGATTCTGTTATATGTTATTAATAGTTACCGCATTTATCCGGATTTTCCTAGATTTCCCAAGCCATAAATAACTGTTAGATTAGGTTGTCACCTTGCAGCCAAATGGCGCGATCAATTCTGTCATTTTCGGGGTGTGTTCGTTTTGTTTACTTGGAATTTATCAATATATATTCAGATTTTAGTGATTGGGAAAACGTTGACGAGTTATAACGTAAGTGTAACATCTGTAAACCCTAATTTGATTTATAATTAATGTTTTTTAAAATGTCGATGTTTATTATTGTGAGGTTTTTCTCGTCACAATGAGTGTAGTTTATAATTCCGTCAACCTCGTGGTTCTCTTCCTTTTTATACTGATTCTTGTAGACAACACGTACATTTGCTTACTGAATTTAGACCTACGGGAAAACAGTTGGTGAGCTAATTGTTCATTAATATTTGTTATGTGTATATTTATGTATAATTCTTGTAATAGAAAACCGCTGAACGCCCATCCAGTGAATAAAGCAATCACCCATCAATCAAAGTGATATCTGGAGTGAGCAAATCAGAAATCAGCGCGTTAAAACTGTTCTCATGTTAAGGACTCAGGTGACAGTAGGTCGCACTAAACGGAGGCCTTACATGAGTTTTCAACTGATCCATATTGAATTTACTGATTCTTACTGAATAATGATTTATTGTTATACCTACTGATTACTGACTTACTGATTAATTTACTGTTACTTACTGAATTTTGAATTTACTGTTACTAATTTTTTACCGAACTTATTATTGTACCCATTTGTACTTGCTTTGCTGGTACTGTCTGTTACGTCACAGTAACCTTTATTACCGTTGTATCTTTCCTGTTGCTGACATGGAATCTATCGAAAGAAAGGACTTTGACCGGATAGAAATTATCCTGCGGCAAAAATATATGCTCGCTGAAGTTAGGATGACGGACTCGAGTATGGGTCCAAAACTGAATGAGCTGATTACTGAGATTGAGCCGAGTTGATGATCCTCGCGCCAAAGGCTTACTCGCAAGAAGATTTAAACGACCTAGGCCATCCCCTTCTGCAATGTGTGGTACAAAGCCAACTAGAATTCAAAGGGAGAGCTACTGAATGGCTTCTAAGTGCCGAAAAGGCTCCCAGCATCGCAACGTCGTTCAATATGACAAGAAGTTCCAGGTCAAGTACAAAACGACGAGAAGCGTATGTCCAAGCTCAGAAGGCTCGTCTTGAAGCACAGCAGGTCGCTGAAAGTGCTCGTGAGCGTGCAGAACTAGAGGCCAAAGAAGCCGAGAATAGAGCGGCTTTACAGACAAGAGAAGCTGAGTGCAAAGCAGAGTTGGCCGAGCTTGAATTACGTGCTTGGGATGAGCAGCTCCCAACTCCACACATCGAAAATATTGCCGTCAACCCCACCACGAAACACATACCGATTGCTGCAGAGGTGGGTGCGATGCCACGACATGATACACATAAAGAGAATCCATGCTTCGGTCGCTGAAACTGGATATATTGCTGCAGAAATGTAAGAGTGCCTTTGCTGGCGTCGGTAAATACGCGGGCATTTACTCTCTGCACTGCCTTTTACCGATCATAAACAAATTGCCTGATAGCCTACAGACAAAATGGATTGAGTGGTCTGTCTGCGTTGCTGAGGAGAAATGCCGGGACGCTGGCTTCCTAGACCTCGTTGCGTTTGTCGCAAGACAATCGAAGATTTATAATTCTCTGTATGGAGAAAGCTTGTACAGTCGTGAGCCAGGACGATACCGGAAAGTGGCCGCCTTCAATACTCACGAGATAACAGAACAATTACCAAGTATGTGCGATTTATGCGGCAAGAAGCATGCGCTACCGCAGTGGTTTCAATTCAAGAAAAGGGACGTACGGGAACGACGCGAGTTGGCTGCTGTCAAAGGATTGTGCTTTCGGTGCCTGCAAAGAGGTCACCGTGTGGCAGATTGTCCTTCATCAGAATGCTATGGGGATGTAAAAGCACGTATCACCACCCGCTTTTGCACAACAGATTTACCAGAGTTTCCAAACCCGAAAAAAACTGATGATCAAGCGAAAGCAGCGACGTCATGCTCTTCCATACTTTTCGAAAGTCCCCAGTCTTATCATACAGAAGAGTACAAAGCGAAGGGCGTATACATGTGCGTGGTACCAGTGAACGTCCGATACAAGAACCGCGAGGTCGGACTTACGCCTTTCTCGATTCCGGATCTTGTTATGTAACAGTACTCTAACTCTTGGCATTACAGGAACTCCCAAACAGATATCCCTAACCACCCTCTGTGCTGAATCGAAGTACAACGGTATCACTTCTGACCTAACCGGATAAAATGAATCACCTGAAAGGTATAGAATTTCCACAAGTTGATGGTGGCACCGTTACCCTTCTCATCGGAATAGATGTACCAAAAGCGTTGTGGGTACAGAAAGTCCTCAAAGGAAAAAGAGATGAACCTGTTGCGTGGAACACGCCGTTCGGTTGGTCTTTGATGGGCCCCTCCCTATCGCCGTGTTTATTGACCACTATACAGAACAATTTAACGACGACGTCTGACGCTTTATCACGTCAGATTAATCGCCTATTTGATTAATCGTCTATGGAACACTGACTTTGGCGATTCGACGGCCGTCCTCGCGTCGCCGACGTCAAGAGAAGATCGTATTGCCCATGAATTAATGAAGAAGTCAGTTTCTATGGTAAATGGCCATTTCCAATTACCACTGCCGAAAAAACCTTGTGCTCGTGAGTTACCTGACAATCGCGTGATGGCGCAAAAGCGCGCTGATGGTCTCAAGATACGTTTACTGAAAAACGACGAACTACACGTGCAATATACTGATGCTGTACAGTCATACATTGAAAAGGGGTATGCGCGGGAAGTACCCGCTACTAAGATTCACGCTTCTAGAAAACGGTGGTTTATTCCCCACCACCCTGTCGTACATCCACGCAAGCCCGGTAAAGTGCGCGTGGTGTTTGATTGCGCGGCGAAACATAATGGCCTTTTGCTAAACGATGTACTGATGCAAGGACCAGATTTAACGAACAGTCTTATAGGTGTGCTGACTCGCTTTCGTCAGAACCAAATCGTCCTAGTGGCCGACGTGGAAGGAATGTTCCACCAAGTTAGAGTCGATCCAAGGGATACTGATATGCTGAGCTTCCTTTGGTGGAAAGGTGGCAATTTACAAGATAACCCGACTGTGTACCAGATGCTGGTGCATTTGTTTGGTGCAACGTCGTCACCCAGCTGAGCGGCATCTTTAAAGGAATGCGCCCGTGTGTACGGAGACGATTACGACGATTTGGCTGCGAATGTGGTCAGGAATAACTTTTACGTCGACGACTGCTTAGTGTCTGTCGAAAACATAGATAAAGCTACCAAGCTTGTGACGAGCGCGTCCTTGGTGTGCAATGGAGAGTCCAATCGGATGAATTTTCATTTACCGTTACACCACAGAAGAAGCCGGTAACCAGAAGAGGAATTTTGTCGGTCGTTAGCTCGATATACGACCCCCTGGGTTTCGCGGCCCCCGTCCTGATTGAGGAAGACTGTTGTGGCAGAGACTCTGTAAACGAGGATTAAACTGGGATGAAAAGGTCTTCCAAGAAGAGGAAAATGAGTGGATCACCTGACTGGAAGAATTACCTGGACTTGAACAAGTTAGAGTCCAACGCTGCTTTAAACCACCGTCACTGGGAAAAGTTATTCATGTTGAACTTCATCACTTTGCAGATACATCTACCGTGGCTTATGGCGCAGTGTCTTATCTGCGTTTTATTGATATTAAAGGAAATATACATTGCTCGTTTCTCACCGGAAAAGCCAGAGTAGCTCCGATGAGCACCATGTCTATTACACGACTAGAATTAACGGCCGCCGTTCTGGCCGTCCGCCATGACCAATTAGAAGGAAATTAAAGGTGTCGTACCGACATAATTGGCTGTTGGCAAGATCGTTCCAAGAAAACTACAAGGAACAAAAGAAATCGCTAAATGACGAAAGACGGTCTAAATCCACGATGCGATCAACGCATCTTCTAAATTCAACGTGCGGAGATAATCCATTGTATCGACTATTGTGCGTTTTTAGATATTCTGCATCGCATTTTTTCCCTTGGAGCCAAATCGCATATAAAAGACATCATTTCATCAGAGAGAGACAGACACCAGTTGTCTAGGCTTACAGCACTGTGTTCCAAATCCACAGTATGTATAGCCTAGGCTTTTGTGGCCTCCAGGGCGGGAATACGCTTAACGTACCCTACAGCCCGTCCCACTTATAAATCTAAGTAGCCGGTTTTGCTTATCTATTATTTTACTTGTACCGTTGCGTTATCGGAGTCAAACAAACTGTAATAATAAAGCTAAACTGCTACCCGTCTACCTTGTAAAGTCAATTTAGTTATTAAATTAAATAAGCAGCCGCTACAATTGGTGAATACCCGTAAACGTGGTTGAACTCATCAACCTTTCGATGCCTAACGTTACCTATGTCCTGCTTACTCGGACACCTTAATATTATTTGTTTTCAGCATTTATTTCCAAAAGATGCAGCCTTTACGATCCTGTACGTCAACGACGGAAATAAACACCGGCATCATGTCGTGGAACCGAAGCGTTCCGTCAAAGCCAAGCCAAAATCCGCGTCAACCAAACCAGGGAGGTCCAATTTAACCTGGTATTCGCGGATGGCTGGCAGACACAAATTGAACGGAACATCAATCTCAACAACCCTCTGAAATTTCTACAAGAACAACTCCCGGAAGTTCACTGCTGGTCGGACGAAGGAGGGCGGTTCAATCGATAAGAGTACAACAGGGCTGTCTATATACACCCAGGTGCGCCTATGTCTACAAGTCTGTTTTATATTGCCTGGGCCAATTATCGAAGGCCTGGATTACACGGCGTCCTCTGCTACCCGAGCAAGAAGCTCTCCGAGGCGCGACTGTTGGTGCTTCAATAAGCATAAAATCCAACAGGAATTTTGTCTCCATCCGACCACGATGGAGACCGTCTATTTTCGTCGTCCAAGGAACGATGGACGAATATTACACCTGGGTGCTCGAAACGAACTGTTGACTCTTTATCGGGAAGGCCGAACTTCAAAAGAATCCACCGGGCGAACTTTACTTCAAGTTATTCAAAACCCGAAAAAAAGGAGGTATGTCGTACCGACATAATTGGCTGTTGGCAAGATCGTTCCAAGAAAACTACAAGGAACAAAAGAAATCGCTAAATGACGAAAGACGGTCTAAATCCACGATGCGATCAACGCATCTTCTAAATTCAACGTGCGGAGATAATCCATTGTATCGACTATTGTGCGTTTTTAGATATTCTGCATCGCATTTTTTCCCTTGGAGCCAAATCGCATATAAAAGACATCATTTCATCAGAGAGAGACAGACACCAGTTGTCTAGGCTTACAGCACTGTGTTCCAAATCCACAGTATGTATAGCCTAGGCTTTTGTGGCCTCCAGGGCGGGAATACGCTTAACGTACCCTACAGCCCGTCCCACTTATAAATCTAAGTAGCCGGTTTTGCTTATCTATTATTTTACTTGTACCGTTGCGTTATCGGAGTCAAACAAACTGTAATAATAAAGCTAAACTGCTACCCGTCTACCTTGTAAAGTCAATTTAGTTATTAAATTAAATAAGCAGCCGCTACAAAGGTAATGTTACGTCTTCTGGCGGCGCCTACTAAACCAGAAGTAGCACAATACAGGACTCGTCACAAAACGTGCAACTCCAGCAATATCATGACGTTATTCCAACTTCAAAACTTGTATTCCACTTTTACGTTAGGATATTACTACAATTTGCGATTTTTAAATATTTTACACAGTAGGCTATCTTATGAACTTCACTTCTATACACATGACAAATTAATATTAAAACACATGACCCAAATCAATTTAACTATGGAAAATACTGCAACCAGTCACTTCAAAAACTCCCAAATCTTACACGACGTATAAATATTGCGCACAACGATAACAATAGGCATTGTTACGTCTAATAGCCTCATTTATAATATTACTCCCCAGTGTATATACGTATGATGGAGTGATTTCAATGTAACATTCTCCCCACCAAAATGTACGATTATCATACAAGTACATTTTAACTTGCAAAAAAAAAAAAACATTAAATCACGTACACCGAATTTACATCGCGGTTTTGTTGCAGTAATCGACGACTGCAACCCGAATAATGGCGGAGACACACAAGTACGCTGCGCTCAGCGCCAACTCTTTAAAGTGTCAATCATCGTCTTCACAGGACGTAAATAAATGTGTTCATGTCAGCCATCGTACAACCTTTTAACCCTCGATTGCCTTGCAAATCAAGCACAATTTGGCAATCGGTCGCTTCATCGCACTTGTCTTCGTTATTACCTCGACTTGGCGTACAACGCCATGTTTGTCCGGATAGGTACCAATTACCTTACCCATCTCCCATCTTTTTCGTGGTATCATGTCATTTACGATCAATACCACGTCACCAGCTTCAAAGTTTTCTTGCTTGTCGGGCCACTTCTGTCTCAGCGCGATGGTCGGTAAATATTCGCGGGCCCAGCGACGCCAAAACTCGTCTGCAAGGAACTGCACTTGTCGTCATCTGCGACGATTGAAACAATCCTTTGCTAGAAATAATCCAGGTGTTCCATATAATGCGGGTCTTTGTAATAATAAATGGTTCGGTGTCAACGGTTCTTCATTCATCGGGTCAGAGCTGATGGGGGTAAGGGGTCTCGAATTCACGATATTCTCCACTTCCACCATAAGCGTATGGAAAACGTCGTCGCTGACGACCTGCGATTTTCACATCATTGTATTCAGTATTTTTCTTATGCTTCGGATCATTCGTTCCCACACTCCTCCTATGTGACTGGCAGTGGGTGGGTTAAATGTCCACTTTATAGCTTGTTGACGAAAGAAAGAGTTCAACTTCGGTTCTTCTTTTAATACATTCAGGGATTCGCGTAACTCTCGCTCAGCACCAACAAAATTCGTTCCGTTGTCAGAGTATATCTCCACTGGCTTGCCTCGTCGTCCTACGAATCTTCGATACGCATTAATAAATGCGTCTGTTGACAGATCTGTCGCAACTTCAATGTGAACTGCTCGCATTGACAGGCACGTAAATAAGCATCCATACCTTTTGACTTCGCTCCTTCCGCGCTTAATAAGAAATGGACCAAAATAATCAACTCCCACGTAGGAGAATGGCGGTTCGTGTATCTTGAGTCTTGCAGGGGGTAATTCGGCCATCAATTGTTGTCCACGGGGTGCGTTACGCTTGCGGCAAAAAATACATTTTCCCAATTGCGTCCGAACTGCTGCGCCTCCTTTTATTATCCAGTATCGCTGACGTAAAGACGACCATGTATGTGCCAGACCTGAGTGAGCAACCTTTTCGTGATGATGAACTATTAGTAACTTGGTAAAATAATCATCGGGGGGTAGTATAATTGGATGTTTAGCTTCAGAGTTTCTTCATTTTACGTCGTACTTCGCGTTCTCTGCTCTTTTCCCCATCGTTTAGAATATCGACGATTGGTGCAAAAGCTTGACGTTGCACATACTTCACTGCTTCTAACTCAGCAACGGCTAATTCCTCGACGGTTAGTTGTCCATTTATAGTAGTGTTTCTTGATCGTAAGAAACATTTATATCGCAACAGCCAGGCTATGGCAACTTTTAATCCATTCAGAGACGAATGTCGCTGCATGAGACGATTTATCGGGTCGGGTTGCGCCAACACGTTGACGGCAATTCGCTTCCTTTCCGCCGGTAGAAATTCTTCTGGAACTCGTTCTTTTTTTTCTGGTGGCGTCGGCCAAGTTGCTTCTGATTGCCACAAAAACTTGGGGCCACTTAACCACTGGCTTGACTTCAATAACTTGGACACCGAAATCCCTCTTGATGCCTCGTCGGCGGGATTACATTTTGTTCCTACATGACGCCATTGCGACGGCTCTGTTTGTCGGTGTATTTTAGCTAACCTGTTAGCTACGAAAGTCTTAAATCTCTTGCGTTGGTTGTTGATACTTTGTCTTACTGCACACGAATCTGTTCAGAATATGGACTCGCACGCCGGCATCTTCAGTTGTCCCTTTAACCATTTATCGGCTTTGACCGATAAAACTGCAGCAACGAGCTCAAGTCGTGGTATACTTTCCGTTTTGGGTGGTGTGACTCTGGCTTTTTCACACAGGAACGAACAGTGTACTTTTCCATTGTCGTCCACTAAGCGTAAATACGACACTGCTCCATATCCATTGATCGATGCATCTGAAAAATGGTGTATTTGGGATTTAACAATAACTCCAATGTCGTTTGGTTTAAAACACCGGGGTACCGCGAGGCGATGTAGTTCCGGTAATTGTTTAAACCAATTGCGCCACTCTTCCGCACAATCTTTTGAAATTTTCTGATCCCATCCAATGTTTTGTCTCACGATTTCTTGTTGTAATATCTTGGCGACTAACACAACGGGGGCAACGAAACCCAGGGGGTCGTACAGAGAATTGATCGCTGACAAGATACTTCGTCGCGTTAACTTTTCTTCTATACCGCCGTTGTCTATTTTAAATCCAAACTGGTCCTTAAAAACGTCGCAGTACACACCAAATACTCTTTCCTTCACTGGATTGTCAAGGTCAATGTCCTTAACCGACGCAGCACGCTAACACAAGCCGCTTAGTATTGCTCCAACCCAGTGGTGTTATACGAATCCGTGGTATTAGTGGTATTAGACGCAACTGGCGGACTTACCACTAAACTACTGACACAATCCGGACGATGGATAAATGGACCCGACTTTCTATGGCAAGTAGAGGGCAAATGGCCTGAATGTCCAGTGTCGCTTCCAAAGGTGATGAATTTTTAGCCTAAAAGGGCAGAACGCCAATGTGAACTTACTACTACTGATGAAATGGTTACTGAATTTAGTACTGATCGCTTGATTAGCCACTTTTCGTCGTGGCATAGATTAAAAAAGGCAACGGCTTGGCTGTCTAGATACAAGATGTTCCAGCTCCAAAAGATTTGCAATGTATGCCCACCGGCAGGTCATTTGACGGCTTCGCTCAGCGTGAAAGAGCTTGAAAGTGCAGAAATTGAACTAATAAAGTATGAACAGCGTAAACATTTCGGATCAACGATCTCGATTTTGAATTCCAAAAGGCAAATAAAGAAAGGGGACTGTATTCTTGCTAAACTAAGAAAGGGGACTGTATTCTTTCTAAACTAAACTCCTTACTGAGAAATGGAGTCCTGCGCGTCGGCGATCGTATTGATAAAGCACCGGTCGAGTATGACGCAAAACACCCGATTATTCTACCATGTTATTCTCACGTAACGAACTTGATCATTGACGAATACCACCAGAGTGTGGGGCATTCTGGTTACGGACACACCTTATCTGCGCTACGTGGGAGATTTTGGATACTAAAAATTGGAGTTGCCGTTCGCCGAGTCTTGACGAAATGTCTGCCGTGCAAAAGAAGAAGCGCCGTTCCTGGATGTCAGATTATGGCAGAACTGCCTTCTGGGCGCCTACAGGCTGGCGAACCTGCCTTTAGCCATGTCGGGGTTGACTACTTCGGTCCGTTCTCTGTGAAGCAAAACCGAAGTGAAATTAAAAGATACGGATGTATATTCACTTGCCTCACCATTCGAGCCATGCATATTGAAATGGCCAATTATCTTTCTGCTAATTTTTAAATGCCCTACGCCGATTTATTATAGTTTATATATCACATATTTAAGACTACTGTACCACAAGATGCCTCCTGCACAAATTCCATCAAAATTCGCTGACATGCGTCACCAACACCTATTGATGCGGTGACTTGAACGGAAAGCGTCGCGGAATTTAAGGTTGCGGCAGGAAATAATCAAACCGTGAATCCCGAAGCATGGATTCAAGCCCAGGATTATTGATTTTTCAACCCTGGCCTGGATTCGAACTCAGGATCCTTGGTTAATAAGACAATTAATAATAAAACGCATTAATATAGACACCGTTGCTATTTATATATTGAACGTAATTTCCAGTGCTTTCTATCACCGGGTGTGCGTCAGTTGTCAATCAATCTTTAAATACTCGTTGGAACAATAATGTTCCTGAAAAGCTGTAAATTCCCCAGCAAGCATCGTGCTTTTTGTCGTCGATTGTGCCATGAAACTGATTGTTCCAGTTTCCTGTTTTCCTGAGTTAGTGCTCACTGAATTGAGCGGTTTATTATCATATCGTGTAGTTTTGCTATTAAAGGAAATTGCGATATGACTTGGACCTTATTTCGGACGCGTTTAGTTTTCCGTCACTAAAACTCGATACAGCTGATATAGTTTTTACAAAATTTAGTTTTAAACATTATAACCGCAGATTCGCTGTTGATAGAGTTACATTTTCAAGTCAGCATTTCTACTAAAGACGTCGTACGTTCAGTTAAGATCCGATTTAAATAAAGGTCTTCCAGGAAAGAATAGGAAATCTCGGCTCTATCACAATGAATAGGAAAACCCAAGAGAGGGTAGCACACGGACAATCGTCAGATAACCTTGTGCCGCTGTCGGGTTACCGAAGATTTTTCATTGTATATATATATAATGAATGATACTTTTAGTTTTAGTATAACGAAAGAACCGCAATAAGTCATTAGGCTTTTCGGCCAGGCTAACTACTATAGCTCATTTTCATCGTTCGCCTATAGCCTTAACAGGCACAAACCTTCTTATTATGTTTTATAGCTCACACCTCGTGTGTAAATTAGGAATTTTTCGTTTCTGCATACAGCGGAAAACCAAATCAAAACATGTTTCATCAAATAATCATGTTCTTCTTCGTTCTGTTGGTCGGCTTTCTGGGTTTACACATTTCTAAATCAGGTAAGATCTTTGATAAAAACTTATTTTGTGATTTTTATCCCGGAATTTTCCAGAGCCGCTAACTTCATCAAAAGGGAGCTACGATCTCCATACTGGATCAAATAATGCGCGCAAAATGGCATTTATTCCTTACAAAATGTGCTTGAATTCTGCTCCCTTTTTCGTCAACGCAACAGTCCGACTCCAAGACCCATCGGTGTCACAGCGATTCAAAGCGACAGTAATTGAAGTCGACATTCATGGCTTTTCGGTTGAGCTGGAGCGAACTGATCAGTCGGCAGGTTGGGCAAGCGAAACTCGTTGTAGACTGGATCTTTTACTCAGGTTGACAGAGTTTGTTGTGAACGAATACGATTAAGTAATATCAGAATTAATATATAGCAGTGTGTGTTTAATACAAATCGGATAAGCTAAGTCCGACCGGTTGGTCTAGCGGTTAAGTGCGTCGCCTTTCAATCGAAAGGTTGCAGGTGCGAAACTGGTCGCTAGCTAGCTAATCGGTTGTGTTTTTGGGCAAGTCACTTAACGGACATTGCCTGAACCCAGCGTATTAATAGGTTCTACCAAAGTGAAGGAACGTGTCTATCATATACAACACACTGCAATAGCTCCGGTAACCCGACAATGGGCGCGAGGTGATCTGACGATTGCCCGTGTGTTAACCTCCTTGGTTTTCCCATTCACGGGGATAAATACGAATATTCCATCCTAATCGGCTGGATACCAATGTGGGAAGTGCGTACGGTCGTGTGGCCGAATGGTTATCGCGACCGATACATATACCGACTACTATACAAAAAACGTTCCAAGCGACGAGGCCATCATGGGATTGAAACTTAGCTCGGTAAAACAAAATTAAAACACAAAAACTGTGGGAAGGTCAGATTATCGTTACCCTAAATTGTAACTTGGAGATGCGCCTATCATGGGTCGAATCTTAGCAAGAAAAAAAACGAAACTGGTATATATGGGGACCTGGTATATACCTTTTTCGTGTATTTTTTGTTTTGCCTTTTTAACTTTGAATTTTTCCACACACCAAATATTTTACTCGGCACCTCGCACCTTGGCAGGTGGTGATGGCATCGTTGTGAATAAGAAATACATATGGGTGTCTGAGTTAGTCGGGGGCAGTACTAGAACTCAAGCTCAAAACTTCTGCAAACGCTCTGGCGCCACTCTGGTTGATATTGTTGACAAGAACATGTTTGACGCAGTCGCGAAATACGTCGGGCCCATATTTAACAGTGGAACATGGCCAAGCTTCTGGCTCGCAATGAATTACAACCCCACGGTTCGTAGAAGCTTTTCATATATAATACGTTTTATCTTTTATTACGTATGAAAGATACACCATTGATTATTTATATTTGCATTTAAAACACGAATATTTCTATTTAAACATAAATTAATTAATGCCATATTTAGGGAAATATTACTTACAGTGTCTGCTGCACACATTCGTGTCTGCTGCACACATTCGTGTCTGCTGTAAAACTCTCCGTGCGTCGGGATATGCCCACATTAGAAAAACGATTGATCCGTATAATATGCTGGCCGAAATATAAATCAAACGTACAAAAATCTCCTTTGCAATTTAACTACAAATAGAACATAACTAAAAGGAGGAAAAGGGGGAAACTGCACATTTAAATAAACAATACTGCGTTACGGTTAGTATAAGGACAGAGGTTAACGTTAGGGTAAGTACTGAGGTTAAGAATAGTGTCTAGGGCAGAGTTAATATTAGTTTTCATAGATTAAGCGAGCAGTTTCCCTCTTTCTCACTTTTTAAGTGTTGCCCTCACAACATTCCAAAAGAACAGTTAATTTTATATCGGACCTAAAATACATGATCATGCTTTGCAATATGCCTTTCATATTTTTTATCGATGACTAGGTGTGGTTTTTATGACGTCATATCCGTAGTCAAAACTCTGAGTGGTCTGATGACGTCATTAAGGTAACTTTATTTTTCAGAATAATGTAATGTCTACAAGCAACGGTGAAGCATCCTTCAATTTCACTGGGTATTGGTATCCCGGTTATCCCGGTTATCCGATAACTGACCCAACCTACACTGCGATATTGATAGTGGGGGGTTATCGGGATGCAAGCGGCGGACCGACGGTGAGGATTAGGAATCACCCACCCGACTCATTATATCTCACCAATCGCCACTTGTGCGCAATGCCATTGTAAGCTTGAACGGCTGTGAGACATATTTTTGGTATCGAGCTTAGTTTCGAACCCAATATGTTGCCGCCGTTGTTTGTATTTAACTTGGGATTTGTATCCGTCGCTTTAACTATTCGGCCACACTACTGTACTGTGTGATTGTAAATACGACCATTTCATAAATCACTTTTTTTTTTAATTGTGCTAAAGATGAATAAAAAATTAATATAACGTTATTCCACGATTCGCTGACATATGTAATACCGTGACGTAGATTTACGTTTTGCAGTTAAAAACTTTTTATCGTTGCACAAATAAATCTCTAATGGTATGTTTTAGTACTTTATAACATCGTTATTTCACATTGTTTTAGTAAAGTTTTCTATAGTTAGCAAAAACTTAAGTTTCATTAGTTAGCAAAAACTTAAGTTTCAATAGTTGGCAAAAACTTAAGTTTCAATATTTGGCAAAAACGTAAGTTTCCGCAAAACATCATTTCTCTTTCTTTATTCTAACTCTGTTTCTAAATCGTTCTGAAAAAATAAGGAACCTCAACGTAATTTACAGAGACAATTTGTGACCATTGAAAACAAGTGTTTGCACAAGGTAAAGTTAGAATAAAGAAAGAGAAATGCGTGTTTGCACAAAGTAAACATAAAGTGGTCACAAGCTGCTGGTGTGTAAGGAACTTGGCGGACATCGTCTAAAACCAGTGAACTGTTGGATTTTTATAAAACTAAAAGAACGTACCAGTCATATATAGGAGCTGCAACAATATACCGATATATATAATACCTATCACGATTATCTTACCATTTACGCATTATTTTATCAGGGAAACTTAGTCACACTTGCCTAAAATGACTTTTGGTTGATTGTAACAATATCGATTAAATACCAGGAGTGGGTAACTTCTCTACGAATGTGGGAAAATGAAGTCTTTGGTGGGCAGAATTATTATATGAATAATATTCAATATCCTACAGGGTATGGTTGATACAGTCTGCGGGTCATAATCCCTTTACAGGCCGTATGTTGCCCATGCCCGGTTTAGACAATCACACACGTATATTGTTATGCCAAACATGCATATCAAACATTTGTTATTGCCATGTAATGATATAAATTAAACTAATATCTGTACGCCTGCCTTTATTGATTATATTATGAGGACTAACGATACTTGTATAAACAGATACGAAAATCGCCGGACACTTCTCGTTAGTAAACACAGGATATTCCCAAAATCTACGCCAAACGTCTTTAGCGAATTAAAGTGCGTTTCTATGATGACAATAAAACTTTAGTTTGTCTGTAAATAAATCTTGCAAGTAAAAACGACCTTATTTAAAAATATTGCAATAAACTTACTGAGATGTAAAACTTAACCACGCTTTAAACCTATCTACTAAAGGAATTGCCATGTCTTTGTAAATATTGCGTGTTAGCAGAGTTTTCTTGTAAACTTTAATTCCACAAAACATCATTAACTCTTTATTTTTTGAACTTTATATTACGTAATACAAGACAGGTTATGCTAAGTTTATAAGTAAGGACAGTTAACTTGTACAAATCCAAATGTATTACACTATGATCGTATAAAGAATGTGTGTATATAAATAAACAGTATCATTATAACATATTAGCCCCAATAATACATAATGATAGGCGTAGAGCTATGGTTTATTGCGATTATTACATCAGAATAACAAGTGTGACAATTGTGTTCGACATAACAATGTGTTTGTGATTGCATAAGCCATATTTTTACGTTTGTCCTACGATAATCGGATACGCATTTTTTAGAATAGGATTCGATATTCATGTTTATCCCCGTGAATGGGAAAACCAAGGAGGTTAACACACAGGCAATCGTCAGATCACCTCGTGCCCACCGTCGGGTTATCGGAGCTATTTTAGTGTGTTGTGTGTGATTTACACGTTTCTTTAATTTGGTAGAACCCATTATTCCGCTGGGTCCAGGCAATGTCCGTAAAGTGCCTTGTCTAAGGACACAACCGACTAGCTAGCTAATAGTTTCGAACCTACAAGTATTCGAGTGAAAGGCGACGTAGTAAACCATCAGGGTCGGAGATAATGACTGTGGAGATAAAACATGGTTTTGATCGCGTATCTATGAACCAAGTGATTTTTTCACTACCCGACCAAGGCATAGTAATAAAAGAAGAATAAGACATTTTCAAGATTTTTTTGTACCGAGATAAGTTTGAAATCCATGATGGGCTTGTCACCAAGACCATTTTTTGATATAAAATTGATAAATAAATCGGTCGCGTTAACCGTCGACCACACAAGAATATTGATGTCTATCCACTTAGGCTGTAATTTTTTTTAACTGAGCCAAGTTATGAACCCAATATGGGCTTGTCACTATAAAATTATGCACCAGTCTGAAAAATTATGCTAGACCATGCCTGGTTTTTAGCAGGCCCATGATTATTTCTTACACCTGCACCCGGCGATAGCCCATGATTATATGCCCGCCATATCCCACGAAATGTTACATCGGCCCATGCAAGGTGAACTTGTAAGATTAATGCTTGGCGTGCCGATGACAAAATCAAGGTTTTTCCCAGATAACCCAGTTTGCGCCGTGTTTCTGTACCTTCCTCGGCATATTATCAGCGAACTACCTGGTATATACCATGTCTTGTATACACTTCTTGATGATACCATGCGGGTATTGACATTGTTATTATTTTATTAAAACCCCGAAAGAACAATTATTTACAAAATCACAAATAACTATGGCTAGCTATTCGCTATCATCGCTTAATACAGACACAGCAGTATCAGATTCAGTTATTGTTTTTTTAACACCACATTGCGCCGGTGTCGGTCTTCTTGCGTCTGTACCGCCATTCCAATTTGGTAATCCTTGAAATACTCGCACCACTTCCACTTTTACAGCTTCGGATTTTACATCAGAGAAATTTGATGAGAATGCCAGTACATCTATGAAATGACAGATTGCGGGCCATTTCCAACAAAATGACATTTAAAAACAACAGCCTTAACACTGAGTAAAAACAACAGCTATTTTATCTTATATACATTACTACATTAGCTAATAGCCACACACATACTGTGAACTAATAATTCCATGGCAAGACGCCATCATTTAATAAACATTTACATAAAAAGTCTTGTAAGCTTGATTTACACGAGTCTTGCGACTATCAAAAGATGCTATGCTTGTTTTAAAAAATACTTACTGTAACAAAACTACAAATAAGAATAAAATAACAAATATACTTACGTCAACTAAACTGTTAGACCTACAACTTAGGCTATAAAAATCGCAACCTATAAGATCCTAGCACACACCGTCCACATTAGAGTAAGTTTTTGGCGCTGTCTACATGTACAGCTTATACTTGTAAATTACTAGTCATAAATAGATCGACTGGCTTGTGAATAAAACCTAACTGGCGATAAAACAGGTAAACATTAAAAATCGAAATATATCTGTATATGGCAGTTTATGGGAGTTACGTGGAGCGCATATGTTCTAATTCTAATGACCGCCTGACAAAACACGAACAAAGCTCCACTGCGGATGGCTCAGCGGGGGAGTTACTGAAATATTTCCCGCGCATTTTGAAATTCGTGAACGTTATACTTAGAAAAAGAGAAAATTTAAATTCGCTGAAGCGAAAACTGATTTTAACTGGCCCGGTGAAATAAAAATGATGAATTCAAAATTGGACTGAGTAAAGATATGAATAAAATTCCGTATAGAGCAACGTTATGCAATATATCATTATTTATTTATTTATTAATAACGTCACTTCTCAATAGTTGCACGAACACGTCATTTAATGGATTTGCATTTGAATTTTAAGCTTAAAGAGGTGCGAAAACGTACATCAAAAACAACATTCTTACTTAATTCCAAATCAACCACCATTAATGTACTAACAATTATACCCGAAGATCTAGTAAAACCCATGTCTGGTTTTCTCTTTAGGCTACAATTATCCACGATTACTTTGAAAGCCCATGATGCGAGATATTTTCAAGGGTTATGTCCGATCGACATACATATATATCCTCGGTAAATCCTAGATTTATGCACATTTGGCCTACCGTGGAAAAAAATCGAGAAAGCCTTTCAAGGCCCGGCGATAAACAAGACTTAATTTCAGACTGGGAGGACGGTTTTTATATAGAATTCGATAAATGTATCGGTCGCGTTAACCATTCGGCCACACGACCGTACACACTTAGCTGGGAAAATGGATGAAACATTATAACTTTTGGGAGTCGAGCGGCCACATTAGACTGATGTTAAGTTCGTCATCGGTTTTAATGACCCAACCAAAGAACCCAAAGCGCTAGTTTTGATCTTACAACATTTCGAGTAAAATACTGAAGCTCTAACAGACTATGAAAAACTAAAGGAGGGTTTTAAGGAGTAGTATACATTTCTACCTTTTTGTAAAAAAATCATGGCTTTGTTTATTTCGTCGCTCTGTTTTTTTTATTATGTGAAAACGACGTGGCCTCAATGATTTTTAAAAGATCTTCTTTATTAATTTCTTCAAGAAAAACGCCAATTCTTCTTATTTCCTTTGCAGGATTCTGTTATATGTTATTAATAGTTGCCGTATTTATCCGGATTTTTCCTAGATTTCCCAAGCCATAAATAACTGTTAGATTAGGTTGTCACCTTGCAGCCAAATGGCGCGATCAATTCTGCCATTTTTCGCAGTGTGTCTGTGTGTGTTCTTTTTGTTTACTAAAATTTATCAATATATATTCAGATTTTAGTGATTGGGAAAACGTTGACGAGTTATAATGTAAGTGTAACATGTAAACCCTAATTTGATTTATAATTAATGTTTTTTAAAATGTCGATGTTTATTATTGTGAGGTTTTTCTGGTCACAATGAGTGTAGTTTATAATTCCGTCAACCTCGTGGTTCTCTTCCTTTTATACTGATTCTTGTAGACAACACGTACATTTGCTTACTGAATTTAGACCTACGGGAAAACAGTTGGTGAGCTAATTGTTCATTAATATTTGTTATGTGTATATTTATTTATAATTCTTCTAATAGAAAACCGCTAAACGCCCATCCAGTGAATAAAGCAATCACCCATCAATCAAAGTGATATCTGGAGTGAGCAAATCAGAAATCCGAGCGTTTAAACTGTTCTCATGTTAAGGACTCAGGTGACAGTAGGTCGCACTAAAAGGAGGCCTTACATAAGTTTTCAACTGATCCATATTGGAATTTACTGATTTTTAATGATTAATGATTTATTGTTATACCTACTGATTACTGACTTACTGATTAATTTACTGTTACTTACTGAATTTTGAATTTACTGTTACTGATTTCTACCGAACTTATTATTGTACCGATTTGTACTTGCTTTGCTGGTACTGTCTGTTACGTCACAGTAACCTTTATTATCGTTGTATCTTTCCTGTTGCTGACATGGAATCTGTCGAAAGAAAGGATTTGACCGGATAGAAATTATCCTGCGACAAAAATGTATGCTCGCTGAAGTGATGATGACGGACTCGAGCATGGGTCCAAAACTGAATGAGCTGATTACTGAGATTGAGGGCCTCTACGCCGAGTTGATGATCCTCGCGCCAAAGGCTTACTCGCAAGAAGATTTAAACGACCTAGGCCATCCCCTTCTGCAATGTGTGGTACAAAGCCAACTAGAATTCAAAGGGAGAGCTACTGAATGGCTTCTAAGTGCCGAAAGGCTCCCAGCATCGCAACGTCGTCCAATATGACGAGGAGTTCCAGGTCAAGTACAAAACGACGAGAAGCGTATGTCCAAGCTCAGAAGGCTCGTCTTAAAACACAGCAGGTCGCTGAAAGTGCTCGTGAGCGTGCAGAACTAGAGGCTAAAGAAGCTAAGCGCAAAGCAGAGTTGGCCGAGCTTGAATTACGTGCTTGGGATGAGCAGCTCCCAACTCCACACATCGAAAATATTGCCGTCAACCCCACAACGAAACACATACCGATTGCTGCAGAGGTGGGTGCGATGCCACGACGTGATGCACATAAAGAGAATCGATGCTTCGGTCGCTGAAACTGGATATATTGCTGCAGAGATGCAAGAGTGCCCTTGCTGACGTCGGTAAATACGCGGGCATTAACTCTCTGCACTGCCTTTTACCGATCATAAACAAATTGCCTGATAGCCTACAGACAAAGTGGATCGAGTGGTCTGTCTGCGTTGCTGAGGAGAAGTGCAGGCACGCTGGCTTCCTATACCTCGTTGCGTTTGTCGCAAGACAATCGAAGATTTATAATTCTCTGTATGGAGAAAGCTTGTACAGTCGTGAGCCAGGACGATACCGGAAAGCAGCCTCCTTCAATACTCACGAGATTACAGAACAATTACCAAGTATGTGCGATTTATGCGACAAGAAGCATGCGCTACCGCAGTGGTTTAAAATCAAGAAAATGAACGTACGGGACCACGCGAGTTGGCATCTGTCAAAGGATTGTGCTTTCGGTGCCTGCAAAGTAGTCACTGTGTGGCAGATTGTCATTCAGCAGAATGCTGTAAGTGAATGGATAAAAGCACGTATCACCACTCGCTTTTGCACAACAGATTTACCAGAGTTTACAAACCCGACAAAACTGATGATCAAGCGAAAGCAGCGACGTCATGCTCTTCTATACTCCCCGAAAGTCCACAGTCCCATCATACAGAATAGTACAAAGCGAAGGGTGTTTACATGTGCGTGGTACCAGTGAACGTCCGATACAAGAACCGCAAGGTCGGACTTACGCCTTTCTCGATTCCGGATCTTTGGCCACGTTATGTAACAGTACTCTAACGAGCGCTCTTGGCATTACAGGATCTCCCAAACAGATATACCTGACCACCCTCTGTGCTGAATCGACGTACAACGGTATCACTTCTGACCTAACCGGATAAAATAAGTCACCTGAAAGGTATAAAATTTCCACAAGTTGATGGTGGCACCGTTACCCTTCTCATCGGAATAGATGTACCAAAAGCGTTGTGGGTACAGAAAGTCCTCAAAGGAAAAAGAGATGAACCTGTTGCGTGGAAAACGCCGTTCGGTTGGACTTTGATGGGCCCCTCCCTATCGCCGTGTTCATTGACCACTATGCAGAACAATTTAACGACGACGTCTGACGCTTTATCACGTCAGATTAATCGCCTATGGAACACTGACTTTGGCGATTCGACGGCCGTCCTCGCGTCGCCAACGTCAAGAGAAGATCGTATTGCCCACGAATTAATGAAGAAGTCAGTTTCTATTGTAAATGGGAATTTCCAATTACCACTGCCGAAAAAACCTTGTGCTCGTGAGTTACCTGACATTCGCGTGATGGCGCAAAAGCGCGCTGATGGTCTCAAGAGACGTTTACTGAAAAACGACGAACTACACGTGCAATATACTGATGCTGTACAGTCATACATTAAAAAGGGGTATGCGCGGGAAGTACCTGCTACTAAGATTCACGCTTCTAGAAAACGGTGGTTTATTCCCTACCACCCTGTCGTACATCCACGCAAGCCCGGTAAAGTGCGTGTGGTGTTTGATTGCGCGGCGAAACATAATGGCCTTTCGCTAAACGATGTACTGATGCAAGGACCAGATTTAACGAACAGTCTCATAGGTGTGCTGACTCGCTTTCGTCAGAACCAAATCGTCCTAGTGGCCGACGTGGAAGGAATGTTCCACCAAGTTAGCGTCGATCCAAAGGATACTGATATGCTGAGCTTCCTTTGGTGGAAAGGTGGCAATTTACAAGATAACCCGACTGTGTACCAGATGCTGGTGCATTTGTTTGGTGCAACGTCGTCACCCAGCTGCGCGACATTCTGTTTAAAGTAATGACGATTACGACGATTTGGTTGCGAATGTGGTCAAGAATAATTTTTACGCCGACGATTACTTAGTGTCTGTCGAGAACATAGAGAAAGCTACCAAGCTTGTAACTGATCTGCGAGAGCTACTTGCTCGTGCAGGATTCCACCTAACGAAATGGTTGTCTAACAATGCGGAAGTACTGAAAACGATTCCTGAAAAGGAAAGAGCCAAGAACGCGTCTTCTCTTAATATCGATGCTTGCTTTGACGAGCGCGTCCTTGGTGTGTAATGGAGAGTCCAATCGGATGAAGTTTCATTTACCGTTACACCACAGAAGAAGCCGGTAACCAGAAGAGGAATTTTGTCGATCGTTAGCTCGATATACGACCCCCTGGGTTTCGCGGCCCCCGTCCTGATTGAGGAAGACTGTTGTGGTCGAGACTCTGTAAACGAGGATTAAACTGGGATGAAAAGGTTTCCCAAGAAGAGGAAAATGAGTGGATCACCTGGCTGGAAGAACTACCTGGACTTGAACAAGTTAGAGTCCAACGCTGCTTTAAACCACCGTCACTGGGAAAAGTTATTCATATTGAACTTCATCACTTTGCAGATGCATCTACCGTGGCTTATGGCGCAGTGTCTTATCTGCGTTTTATTGATATTAAAGGAAATATACATTGCTCGTTTCTCACCGGAAAAGCCAGAGTAGCTCCGATGAGCACCATGTCTATTCCACGACTTGAATTAACGGCGGCCGTTCTGGCTGTCCGCCATGACCAATTAGAAGGAAATTAAAGGTAATGTTACGTCTTCTGGCGGCGCCTACTAAACCAGACGTAGCACAATACAGGACTCGTCACAAAACGCGCAACTCCAGCAATATCAAGACGTTATTCCATGTTCAAAACTTGTATTCCACTGTTACGTTAGGATATTACTACAATTTGCGATTTTTAAATGTTTTACACAGTAGGCTTATTTATGAACTTCACTTCTATACACATGACAAATTAATATTAAAACACATGACCCAAATCAATTTAACTATGGAAAATACTGCAACCAGTCACTTCAAAAATCTCCCAAATCTTACAAGAGGTATAAATATTGCGCACAACGATAGGCATTGTTACGCCTAATATCCTCATTTATAATATTATTCCCCAGTGTATACGTATGATGGAGTGATTTCAATGTAACAGGTAACAAGCTGGCAATCAACCATTTGGACAGATTCCACCGCGGTATTACAGACAATATACAATTGTAAGAAACGATTTCCTACGTTTGTTGCCAACCGAATCGCCGAAATCGAGCGCCATGCAGATATTAATCGGTGGAAATTCGTCCCTACTGAACTGAATCCTGCCGATGACGCAACTCGCGGACTTACCACTAAACTACTGACACAATCCGGACGATGGATAAATGGACCCGACTTTCTATGGCAAGTGGAGAGCAAATGGCCTGAATGTCCAGTGTCGCTTCCAAAGTTCCCGGATGAATTTTTACACTAAAAGGGCAGAACGCCAATGTGAACTTACTACTACTGATGAAATAGTTACTGAATTTAGTACTGATCGCTTGATTAACCACTTATCGTCGTGGCATCGATTCAAAAAGGCAGCGGCTTGGCTGTCTAGATGCAAGATGTTCCTGCTCCAAAAGATTCGCAATGTCTGCCCACCGTCAGGCTATTTGACGGCTTCGCTCAGCGTGAAAGAGCTTGAAAGTGCAGAAATTGAACTAATAAAGTATGAACAGCGTAAACATTTCGGATCAATGATCTCGATTTTGGATTCCAAAAAGCAAATAAAGAAAGGGGACTGTATTCTTGCTCTTTCTAAACTAAACCCCTTACTGAGAAATGGAGTCCTGCGCGTCGGCGGTCGTATTGATAAAGCACCGGTCGAGTACGCAAAACACCCGATTATTCTACCATGTTATTCTCACGTAACGAACTTGATCATCGACGAATACCACCAGAGTGTGGGGCATTCTGGTTACGGACACACCCTATCTGCGCTACGTGGGAGATTTTGGATACTGAAAATTGGAGTTGCTGTTCGCCGAGTCTTAACGAAATGTCTGCCGTGCAAAAGAAGAAGCGCCGTTCCTGGATGTCAGATTATGGCAGAACTGCCTTCTGGGCGCCTACAGGCTGGCGAACCTGCCTTTAGCCATGTCGGGGTTGACTACTTCGGTCCGTTCTCTGTGAAGCAAAACCGGAGTGAAATTAAAAGATACGGATGTATATTCACTTGTCTCACCATCCGAGCCATACATATTGAAATGGCTAATGATCTTTCTGCTAATTTTTAAATGCCATACGCCGATTTATAGGTCGGCGAGGTAAACCACAACAAATGTACAGTGATAACGGGCGGCGTATGGGAAAGGATGATACGGTCAGTGCGCCGTTTGCTTTCATCCATGCATTCACCAAAGGGCTTGCTTACTGACGAAGCTTTGAATACACTGTTCGTAGAAGTGGAATCGATTGTTAATTCAAGGCCGCTCGTTCCTGTCATTATTGATCCACACAGCGATGAACCGATAACGCCAAATCACTTGCTGCTACTGCGTGGTTCACCAAATGAAACTCCAGGCCTCTTTGATGAGAAAGCGTCGTACGCAAGACGAAGATGGGTCTAAGTGCAACATATGGCCAATATATTTTGGAAACGCTGGGTGTCAGAATTTTTGCCCAATTTGATTGAACGCCAAAGTGGTACAGCAAAAGATCAAACTTTGAAATCAACGATATAGTGCTGACATTACAACAAATATATTGACTTTACAACAAATATTATGACATCACAACAAATATATTGACTTCACAACCAATATTATGACATCACAACAAATATTATGACATCACAGCCAATATTATGACAACACAACAAATATTACTACATCACAACAAATATTATGACATCACAACCAATATTATGACATATTTATGACACGTTCCTTTAATTAGGTAGAACCCATTAATCCGATGGGTTAGACCAGGGATGTCCAACCTGCGGCCCGCCTGAGGTTTTTGTGCGGCCCGCCAGTCATTTTCGCTCAAGGTAGTATTTTGCACTTTGAATCGTAGCCTAATTATGGGTCCCATTTGAAAAAATGGGACACATATTGTTTTTGTCCGTTTTTTTTTTTTTTTTTCTTTGTCAAACGCTTGACAGGCATGGCATGGCGCCCCGACATCTACCAGAAGGAATAATGGAATCGCAATGAAACTTGGTGACTTTTTAGTCAACATGGCCTAGATATGCAGAAACCAAAATTTTGGGTAATAAATTTAGGGGAATTCCCCTTGGACGTTAAAAACCAAAACGGTCATTTTTTTCTAAAAAATTAGCTTTTTAGGCCATAGCGCTTGAACGGCTGCTCCAATTTAAATCAAATTTGGTGAAATGTTAGTGCACTAGTCACTGATTCAACACTTAAAAGAAATAAAAAAATTACCTTGGGAAATACCCTAAAAATTAAACTTTTGCTGTTAAATGATAATTGTGACAGGCATGCTATGGCGCCCCGACATCTACCAGAAGGAATAATGGAATCGCAATGAAACTTGGTGATTTGTTAGACAACATGGCCTAGATATGCAGAAACCAAAATTTTGGGTAATAATTTAAGGAGAATTCCCCTTAGACGTTAAAAACCAAAACGGTCATTTTTTTCTAAAAAAATAGCTTTTTAGGCCATAGCGCTTGAACGGCTGCTCCAATTTAAATCAAATTTGGTGGAATGTTAGTGCACTAGTCACTGATTTAACACTTAAAAGAAATAAAAAAATTATTTGGGAAATACCCTAAAAATTAAACTTTTGCTGTTAAATGATAATTGTGACAGGCATGCTATGGCGCCCCGACATCTACCAGAAGGAATAATGGAATCGCAATGAAACTTGGTGATTTTTTAGACAACATGGCCTAGATATGCAGAAACCAAAATTTTGGGTAATAATTTAAGGGGAATTCCCCTTGGACGTTAAAAACCAAAACGGTCATTTTTTTCTAAAAAATTAGCTTTTTAGGCCATAGCGCTTGAACGGCTGCTCCAATTTGAATCAAATTTGTGGAATGTTAGTGCACTAGTCACTGATTTAACACTTAAAAGAAATAAAAAAATTACTTAGAGAAATACCCTAAAAATTAAATTTTGCTGTTAAATGATAATTGTGACAGGCATGCTATGTCGCCTCGACATCTACCAGAAGGGTTAATGGAATCGCAATGAAACTCGGTGATTTGTTGGACAATATGGTCTAGATATGCAGAAATCAAAATTTTGGGTGATTAATCTAGGGGAATTCCCCTGGGACGTTAAAACCAAAACGGTATTTTTTTCTAAAAAATAGCCTTTTTTGGGCATAGCGCTTGAACGACCGATACAATTTGAATCAGATTTGGTGGAATGTAAGTTCATTAGTCACTGATTTAACACTTAATAGAAATAAAAAAATTACCTAGGGAAATACCCTAAAAATCGGATTTTGTTCTCTAATTATGATTGTGACAAGCATGCCATGTTGCCCCGAAATCTAGCAAAAGAAGTAATGAAATCGCAATAAAAATTTGACATTTGTAACAGAACATGGTCTAGATAAGCAGAAACCAAAATTTTGGGTAATGAATCTAGGGAAATTCCCCTGAGACGTTAAAAACCAAAACATTCGATTTTTTGGTCATAGCGCTTAAACGGCTGCTCTAATTTTGATTAGATTTGGTTAAATGTTAGACCATTAGACACTTTAGGTCAATTAAAAGAAAGAAAACATTTGCTTAGAGTAATTCCCCTAAAAACGAAGATATGTTCCTGAATTATGATTGTGACAGACATGCCATATCGCACTGACATCTCCAACAAGGAGTCGACAAATCACATTAAAACTTTAAGAATTGTTACATAACATGGCCAACATATGTAAAAACAGAAACTCATCTACTAAACCTAGGGGAATTTCCTTTATTTCATTACAGCGCTTAAAAAGGTTTAATTTAAAACATTTAAGGTAAAATGTTCGTAAATTTTTTTTAACTACACTTTTTTTAACTACACATTGAAAATATGTTTGGTTGGACAACTATGGGACCCATGCGTTTATGCTTGCAGAAACAAACTACATACTCAGTGCATAAAATACAAATTGTGGTTAGGGACCCTGTAGCATGAATATATGGCATACAAAATGTGTTTTACAAATAGTGGTGGTTAAACACGTGGTTGACACTCTCTAGTTAAAATGTATCAGTCTGCTTTTAGGGGCGCAGTAATAGTAGGCTATAAGTATGGGAGAAACAGGAAGATTATATATAGCTATAATGGTTTTTAAATGTTTCTTTTTATATCCATTTTTCTTGAAATTTAATAGGTGAAATTTAAACAATTTGGCAGAACCTATTAATCCGCTGGGTTCAGGCAACGTTTGTTAAGAGCCTTGCCCAAGGACACAACCGACTAGCTAGGCACAAGCTTAGAACCTTTCACCCTTCGACTGACAGGCACTAACTCAGCTAATACTAAGCTAATCAGTAGGATAAGTTAACGAAGTAATAAATTAGTTTTATACCAGGATCCGCCGTGCTAGTGAAATGTACAACCACCAGCACAGTTATCCCCACGATAATTATCGCAAGCAGGGTTGATATTAGCTTCACACATGACATCTAAAAGTATTCATTTGGAAAATTATTAGTTAATATATCACATTTTTAAGACTACTGTACCACAAGATACCTCCTGCACAAATTCCATCAAAATTCGCTGACATGCGTCACCAACACCTATTGATGCGGTGACTTGAACGGAAAGCGTCGCGGAATTTAAGGTTGCGGCAGGAAATAATTAAACCGGGAATCTCGAAGCATGGATTCAAGCCCAGGATTATTGATTTTCCAACCCTGGCCTGGATTCGAACCCAGAATCCTTGGTTTTCCATTTCTGGCCTGGATTTGGACCCAGGATCCCTGGTTCTCCAACCATGGTCTGAATTCGAACCCAGGATCCTTGGTTCTCCATCCCTGGCATGGATTCGAACCCAGAATCCCTGGTTCTCCAACCCTTGCCTGGATTCGTACCCAGGATTTCCTGGTTCTCCAACCCTGGCCTGGATTCGAACCCCGAATACCTGGTTCTCCAACCCTGGCCTGGATTCGAACCCAGGATCCCTGGTTCTCCAACCCTGGCATAGATTTGAACCCAGGAATCTTGGTTCTCCAACCCTGGCCTGGATTCGTACCCAGGATCCCTGGTTCTTCAACCCTGGCCTGGATTCGAACCCAGGATCCCTGGTTCTCCAACCCTGGCCTAGATTCGAACCCAGGATCTCTGGTTCTCCAACCCTGGCCTGAATTCGAACCCAGGATCCCTGGTTTTTCAACCCTGGCCTGAATTCGAACCCAGGATCCCTGGTTCTCCAACCCTGGCCTGGATTCGAAACCAGGATCCCTGGTTTTTCAACCCTGGCCTGGATTTAAACCCAGGATCCCTGGTACTCCAACCCTGGTCTGGATTCGAACCCAGAATCCCTGGTTCTCCAACCCTGGCCTGGATTCGAATCCAGGATCCCTGGTTCTCCAACCCTGGCCTGTATTCGAACCCAGGATCCCTGGTTCTCCAACCCTTGCCTGGATTCGTAACCGTGGGTCACCTCCAAGGGTTAGACCCAAAAATAAGCACGACTGCCGTTTTTTTACCGAGCTAAGTTTCGAACTCATAATGGACTCGTCACCAGGACCGTTTTTTGTATAAGAGACGGTATATGTATTGGTCGCGTTAAAACCATTCGACCACACGACCGTACTATACTCTTTTTTATAAAATATGCCATGGGGGTTGGAAAAAAAAGCATGCCACCCGTTGGATTCATATAGATAATACAAATATCAAGTTTGTATTGGTAACCTATCAGTGCCTGCTTGCAGAAACATACGTTATGGACTTTGTATAAGATATACCAAGGTTGATAAGGTAGCCAGGGAACCTTCTGCATACAGAGAAATATAGCGGACACTGTGCTTTACAAAAGTTAAAAGTAGTGGTCGTTCACACGTGGTTGGCACTCTAGTTTATATGAGTGTTTTGCTGAGTAACAATAGTGGTGTTTCCACAATGTTTGTTTGGTTGGCAAGATTTTGAGTGACAGCCCTTTTTGTGAGGTCAATTTATTTAATGTTATACGGTTATTTTTAATGTCATCTTATCTTCCTTAGTGGCGTTGCTATGCTATAAATCTAATATCAGTCATTATGTTATAATTAGTAATAATATTATCCAACATACAACGTTCTATTACCTCCCCGTCATACATACTTACTGTCATTAATCATGACAATGACGTTTTAACTTCCCCAGTGTAAAAAGCAACCACCGAATAATAAATAGAAGCTGCAGTTTGGTCTAGTTGAAAAATCTCAACCAAACAATTTTGTTCAGTATGTGAGTAAAATGGGGTATTTGACGACGCACTAACCCCCCAAGCTAATAGGTCGGAGAATTAATAAGAAAACAAATTAATATAGACACCGATGCTATTTATAAGTTGAACGTAACTTCCAGTGTTTCCTATCACCGGGTGTTTGTCAGTTATCAATCATCCGTTGAATACCTGCAAGCACCTTGCTTTTTGTCGTCGATTGTGTCATGAAACTGATTGTTCCAGTTTCCTGTTTCCTGATTTATTGCTCACTAGATTGAGTGGTTTATTATCATATCGTAGAGTTTTGCTATTTAAGGAAAGTGCGTTATGACTAGGACCTTATTTCGGACGCGTTTAGTTTTCCGTCACTAAAACTCGATACAGCTGATATAGTTTTTACAAAATTTAGTTTTAAACATTATAACCGCAGATTCGCTGTTGATGAAGTTACAATTTCAAGTCAGCATTTCTACTAAAGACGTCCTACGTTCAGTTAAGATCCGATTTAAATAAAGGCCTTTCAGGAAAGAATAGGAAAAAGAGGTGGTATCACACGGACAATCGTCAGATAACCTTGTGCCGCTGTCGGGTTACCGAAAATTTTTCATTGTGTGTATATATATGAATTATACGTTTAGTTTTAGTATAGCGAAAGTACCGCAATAAGTCATTAGGCTTTTCGGCCGGGCTAACTACTATAGCTCATTTTCATCGTACGCCTATAGCCTTAACAGGCACAAACCTTCTTAATATGTTTTATAGCTTACACCTCGTGTGAAAATTAGGAAATTTTGTTTCTGCATTCAGCGGAAAACCAAATCAAACATGTTTCATCGAATAATCATGTTCTTCTTCGTTCTGTTGGTCGGCCTTCTGGGTTTACACATTTCTAAACCAGGTGAGATCTTTGATAAAAACATATTTTGTGATTTTTAACCTGGAAGTTTCCCAGAGCCGACTTCGTCAAAAGGGAGCTACGATCTCCATACTGGGTCAAATAATGCGCGCAAAATGGCATTTATTCCTTACAAAATGTGCTTGAATTCTGCACCCTTTTTCGTCAACGCAACAGTCCGACTCCAAGACCCATCGGTGGCACAGCGATTCAAAGCGACAGTAATTGAAATCGACATTCATGGCTTTTCGGTTGAGCTGGAGCGAACTGATCAGTCGGCAGGTTGGGAAGCGAAACTCGTTGTAGACTGGATCTTTTACTCAGGTTGGCAGAGTTTGTTTTGAACGAATACGATGTAGTAATATCCGAATAAATATATAGCACTGTGTGTTTAATACAAATCGGATTTCGCTTTAATATTGGTTTAACCTACTTCTCCACGGGATATATATCCCTTGTTCATGTTCACAATCGGCTAACCAGCTAAGAATGAACGTGTGACCGAATGGTTAGCGCGACCAATTCAAATATGGAATTCGATATAAAAAACACCTCAATAACAAGCTTATGCGTTTTCTTAACTTTATACCAAAAAATGTATAAACTAGCAGGTGGTTTCGATTCTGGCATCCTTTCAGCCAAAATACGGTAGAGTTTGTCAAAAGACGAACGTTTTAACTTTCACATGGAAACAATCATTATTCATGGAACAATAAATCCAAACTTTAGTTTGGTCTAGGTGAAAACGATCCTGCCTGCTGTTTAAGTTTAAGTTAATCCACTGGGTTTAGGCAATGTCTTATGAATGCGTTGTATAAGGACGAGAAGCATTGTCAAAACCAGCTGTTATTATTAATCCGGCAATTTTTGGCTGCTAGATGACGCACTAACCAACTAAGCTAAGTCCGACCGGTTGGTCAAACGGTTAAGTGCGTCGCCTTTCAATCGAAATGTTGCAGGTGCGAAACTGGTCGCTAGCTAATCGGTTATGTTTTTGGGCAAGTCACTTAACGGACATTGCCTGAATCCAGCGTATTAATGGGTTCTACCAAAGTGAAGGAACGTGTTTATCATATACAACACATTGCAATAGCTCCGGTAACCCGACGGTGGGCGCGAGGTGATCTGACGATTGCCCGTGTGTTAACCCCCTTGGTTTTCCCATTCACGGGGATAAACACGAATATCCCATCCTAATCGGCTGAATGCCAATGTGGGAAGTGCGTACGGTCGTGTGGCCGAATGGTTATCGCCACTGATACATATACCGACTACTATACAAAAACGGTCCAAGTGACGAGGCCATCATGGGATTGAAACTTGGCTCGGTAAAACAAAATTAAAACACAAAAACTGTGGGAAGGTCGGATTATCGTTACCCTAAATTGTAACTTAGCGATGGGCCTATCCTGGGTCGAATCTTAGCAAGAAAAAAAACGAAACTGGTATATATGGGGACCTGGTATATACCTTTTTCGTGTATTTTTTGTTTTGCCTTTTTAACTTTGAATTTTTCCACACACCAAATATTTTACTCGGCACCTCGCACCTTGGCAGGTGGTGATGGCATCGTTGTGAATAAGAAATACATATGGGTGTCTGAGTTAGTCGGGGGCAGTACTAGAACTCAAGCTCAAAACTTCTGCAAACGCTCTGGCGCCACTCTGGTTGATATTGTTGACAAGAACATGTATGACGCAGTCGTGAAATACGTCAAGTCCAAATTGAACGGTGGAAGATGGGCATACTTCTGGCTCGCAATGAACTACGATCCCACGGTTCGCAGAAGCTCTTCATATATTATACGTTTTATCTTTTATTACGTATGAAAGATTCACCATTGATTATTTATATTTGCATTTAAAACACGAATATTTCTATTTAAACATAAATTAATTAATGCCGTGTCTAGGGCCGAGTTAAAATTAGTTTTCATAGATTAAGCGAGCAGTTTCCCTCTTTCTCACTTTTAAGTGTTGCCCCCACCATTCCAAAGAACAGTTGATTTTATATCGGACCTAAAATACATGATCATGCTTTGCAATATGCCTTTCATATTTTTTATCAATGACTGGTGTGGTTTTTATGACGTCATATCCGTAGTCAAAACCCTTAGTGGACTGATGACGTCATTAAGGTAACTTTATTTTTTAGAATAAAGTAATGTCTACCAGCAACGGTGAAGCATCCTTCAATTTCACTGGGTATTGGAATCCCGGTTATCCGAAATCTAACCCAACCTACACTGCGATATTGATGGAGGGTTATCGGGATGCAAGCGGCGGATCGACGGTGGAGATTAGGAATTACCCACCCGACTCATCATATTCCACCAATCACCACTTGTGCGCAATGCCATTGTAAGCTTGAACGGCTGTGACACAGATTTTTGGTTTCGAGCTCAGTTTCGAATCCAATATGTTGCCGCCGTTGTTTGTATTTAACTTGGTATTTGTATCCGTCGCGTTAACTATTCGGCCACACTACTGTACTGTGTGATTGTAAATACGACCATTTCATAAATCACTTTTTTTATTGTGCTAAAGATGAATAAAAAATTAAGATAACGTTATTCCACGATTCGCTGACATATGTAATACCGTGACGCAGATTTACGTTTTTCAGTTAAAAACTTTTTATCGTTGCACAAATAAATCTCGAATGGTATGTTTTAGTACTTTATAACATCGTTATTTCACATTGTTTTAGTAAAGTTTTCCATAGTTAGCAAAAACTTAAGTTTTAATAGTACGCAAAAACTTAAGTTTCAATAGTAAGCAAAAACTTAAGTTTCAATAGTTGGCAAAAACTTAAGCTTCAATAGTTGGCAAAAACTTAAGTTTCAATAATTGGCATTTCTCTTTCTTTATTCTAACTTTGTTTCTAAATCGTTCTGAAAAATTAAGGAACCTCAACGTAATTTACAGAGACAATTTGTGACCATTGAAAACAAGTGTTTGCACAAGGTAAAGTTAGAATAAAGAAATAGAAATGCGTGTTTGCACAAAGTAAACATAAAGTGGTCACAAGCTGCTGGTGTGTAAGGAACTTGGCGGACATCGTCTAAAACTAGTTAACCGTTGTATTTTTATAAAGCTAAAAGAACGTACCAGTCATATATAGGTGCTGCAACAATATACCGATATATATAATGCCTATCGCGATTATATTACCATTTACGCATTATTTTATCAGGGAAACTTAGTCAAACTGGTCTAAAATGAGTTTTGGTTGATTGTAAAAATATCGATTAAATACCAGGAGTGGGTGACTTCTCTACGAATGTGGGAAAATGAAGTCCTTGGTAGGCAGAATTATTATATGAATAATATTCAATATCTTACAGGGTATAGTTGATACAGTATGCGGGCGGTCAAAATCCCTTTACAGGCCGTATGTTGCCCATGCCTGGTTTAGACAATCACACACGTATATTGTTATGCCAAACATGCATAGCTTACATTTGTTATTGCCATGTAATGATATAAATTAAACTAATATCTGTACGCCTGCCTTTATTGATTATATTATGAGGACTAACGATACTTGTAAAAACATGTACGATAATCGCGGGACATGTTTCGTTAGTAAACCTAGGGTATTCCCAAAATCTACGCCAAACGTCTTTAGCGAATTAAAATGCGTTTCTATGATGACAATAAAACTATAGTTTGTCTGTAAATAAAACTTGCAAGTAAAAACAACCTTATTTAAAAATATTGCAATAAACTTACTGAGGTGTAAAACTAAATTTTTCGCTGAATCAAAATTCGCTGACGTCACCAACACCTATTGATGCGGTGACTTGAACGAAAAGCGTCGCGGATTTTGAGGTTGCGGCAGGAAATAACCAAACCGTGAATCCCTAAGCATGGATTCAAGCCCAGGATTATTGATTTTCCAACACTGGCCTGGATTCGAACTCAGGATCCTTGGTTCTCCATTTATGGCCTGGATTCGAACCCAGGATCTCTGGATCTCCAACCCTGGCCTGGATTCGAACCCAGGATTCCTGGTTCTCCAACCATGGTCTGAATTCGAACCCAGGATTCCTGGTTCTCCAACCCTGGCCTGGATTCGAATCCAGGATCCCTGGTTCTCCAACCCTGGCATGGATTCGAACCCAGGATCCCTGGTTCTCCAACCCTGGCCTGGATTCGAACCCAGGATCCCTGGTTCTCCAACCATGGTCTGAATTCGAACCCAGGATTCCTGGTTCTCCAACCCTGGCCTGGATTCGAACCCAGGATCCCTGGTTCTCCAACCCTTGCCTGGATTCGTAACCGTTGGTCACCTCCAAGGGTTAGACCCAAAAATAAGCACGACTGCCGTTTTTTTACCGAGCTAAGTTTCGAACCCATAATGGACTCGTCACCAGGGCCGTTTTTTGTATAAGAGACGGTATATGTATCGGTGGCGTTAAAACCATTCGACCACACGACCGTACTATACTATTTTTTATAAAATATGTTATGGGGGGTTGGAAAAGCATGCCACCCGTTGGATTCATATAGATAATATAAATATCAAGTTTGTATTGGTAACCTATCAGTGCCTGCTTGCAGGAACAAACGTTATAGACTTTGTATAAGATATACCAAGGTTGATAAGGTATCCAGGGAACCTTCTGCATACAGAGAAATATATCGGACACTGTGCTTTAAAAAAGTTAAAAGTAGTGGTCGTTCACACGTGGTTGGCACTTTAGTTTATATGAGTGTTTTGCTGAGTAACAATAGTGGTGTTTCCCCAATGTTTGTTTGCTTGGCAAGATTTTAGGTGACAGCCCTTTTTGTGAGGTCAATTTATTTAATGTTATTCGGTTATTTTTAATGTCATCTTATCTTCCTTAGTGGCGTTGCTATGCTATAAATCTAATATTCTTTATTATCTTACAATTAGTCATGATATTATCCAACATATAACGTTCTATTACCTCCACGTCATACATACTTACTGTCATTAATCATTCAGTTAAAAAATATTCAATTCTCTGCAGGGTCGTTATGCAAAAGCAATCGAAGCATGACAGTGACGTTTTAACTTCCCCAGAGTAAAAAGCAACCACCATTCACGGAATAACAAATACAAGCTGTTTTGTGATCTAGTTGAAAAATCTTAACCAAACAATTAACTTGTTCAGTATGTCAGTAAAACGGGGTATTTGAAGACACCACTGTCATTTTCTCGCCCTCCGGGTGAAAGGTTACGCACTAACCCCCCAAGCTAATAGGTCGCACAATTAATATTAAAACGCATTAATATAGACACCGTTGCTATTTATAAATTGAACGTAATTTCCAGTGCTTTCAATCACCGGGTGTGCGTCAGTTGTCAATCAATCTTTAAATACTCGTTGGAACAATAATGTTCCTGAAAAGCTGTAAATTCCCCAGCAAGCATCGTGCTTTTTGTCGTCGATTGTGCCATGAAACTAATTGTTCCAGTTTCCTGTTTTCCTGAGTTAGTGCTCACTAGATTGAGTGGTTTACTATTAGACGTCGGGCTGAGATGGATAGGATATTCATGTTTATCCTCGTGAATGGGAAAACCAAGGGGGTTAACACACGGGCAATCGTCAGATCACCTCGCGCCCATCGTCGGGTTACCAGAGCTATTGCAGTGTGTTGTGTATGATAGACACATTCCTTTAATTCAGTAGAACCTATTTATCCACTGGGTTTACACAATGCTTGAAAAATGCCTTTGTCACAACAACAAGAGGTAGGTTTCGATTCCATGACCTTCCGGTCATTAGTCCGATGCGCTAACACATGGCCCAACCCTCCCTGTGGACAACCAACCCTTAAATATAGCGATTTTACAAAAATCTTTCCTTGTTGAAAAATCGACCAAAACAACTAACCTTTATTTCTTGCGGGGATTCCCCTGTAAAAAAATCGACACCGTTAAACCAGTGGATCATAGATATATTGGGGCTTATCACACGGGTAAGCGTCAGATCACTTCACGTCCACCGTCAGGTTACCAGAGCTATTGGAATGTGTTGAATATGATTTACACGTCCCTTTTATTTGGCAGAACCCATTAATCCGCTGGGTTCAGGCAATGTCCGTTAAGTACCTTGCCCAAGGACACAACCGACTAGCTAGGCACAAGCTTAGAACCTTTCACCCTTCGACTGACAGGCACTAACTCAGCTAATACTAAGCTAATCAGTAGGACCTAACAGTTACGAAGTAATAAATTAGTTTTATAAAGTTTTGAACCCATAATGGACTCGTCACCAGGACCGTTTTTTTGTATAAGAGACGGTATATGTATTGGTCGCGTTAAAACCATTCGACCACACGACCGTACTATACTCTTTTTTTTTAAATATGCCATGGGGGGGTTGGAAAAGCATGCCACCCGTTGGGTTTATATAGATAATATAAATATCAAGTATGTATTGGTAACCTATCAGTGCCTGCTTGCAGAAACATATGTTATAGACTTTGTGTAAGATATAGATGGCGTATAACCAATTAAGACCTCTATGAACGGGCGGATGTGACGAGTGGTACCCTCCATGAGTCATTGTTTTTAAACGAGTGTTTTGCTGAGTAACAATGGTGGTGATTCCCCAATGTTTGTTTGGCTGAAAGCAGCATGTGCTAGGCTGCGCGCCGGTGTTCTCGTTTAGCTGTAAAGTTTTGTAATCGTGGAGCAGTGCTTTGTAAAATAAAGGTGTTGAATGTGCATCTGCTAGCTGTTTTGTTGGAAAAAAGTTGCCGATGTACGAAGGGGTATGGGCTCAAAATTTTTAAACAAAATTTTGTAGGGTTTTGAGTTTAGGTTGCAGATCCAAGCTTCAATTTTAAATTGTGAAAAAATCTAAGACTTCCTATGTCAGGATTTTGAGTGACAGTCGTTTTTGTGAGGTCAGTTTGCATTGGAGAGATAGGGAAAATAATTAGTTGAACGCCTCCTAAATGAAAAACGGGCTATTTTGATTTTTTTGCCAAAATCTCCAAATTTATAGAAATTTGAGAGTGGATAAATGTTACTAGTCAACTGTTTGTCTAAAATCTTACACTTAATTACTTATGCTAATTAGCAAAGTAATTAATTAGTCATTTTTCCCCATTTTTGGTTATTTTCACTCCGGTAGAGGGTCGTTCGGATATTTTTTCAAGAACTTAACTTCGAATGGCTTTTAAAAATACCAGACAATCTTTCGATACCGGCTGTTAATCCGATTTGTGATATAGGACTCAAAAATGTACTCCTCTTGGTATCCACATGTGTATATTTTTTCATATTTTTCAATTTTAGGCCAGGTGTGAAGGCCTAGATGTGTTGTTGGACACGAATGCATACAGAAAATATAAAAACTTACCAATCCTAACCATCCTTGACTGTCAAACATTGGTGAAAGAAGTGGAGGCGGACAAAATGTGGTCACACGAGGCTCAAAGGTGACATTGGTTGTGTTTTTTTACTCAAAAACAACTATCTGTACCCTGGTTATTGACTTTAAACCTTTCAAATTACAGTGAAAAAATGTGCTGAAACTTGTGGAACATCAAGCAGTGAATTTTAATGTGTACGAAGAGTTTCAGTCATCACCAGTGACACTGTCGCCAAATGAAATCTACAGAATGACCACCCTTCAGTCGAAGGCCCATAATAGCCGAAGCAGTTAACAGAAACGGTTAAAATTTGGACAGGAGTCTCACAGAATGACCTCTACTAGTAAGTTCAAACAGTTTAAACCAAACTGGAACGGTCACCGTTTCCAAGATGGCGTATAACCAATTAAGACCTCTATGAACGGGCGGATGTGACGAGTGGTACCCTCCATGAGTCATTGTTTTTAAACTAGTGTTTTGCTGAGTAACAATGGTGGTGATTCCCCAATGTTTGTTTGGCTGAAAGCAGCATGTGCTAGGCTGCCGCGCCGGTGTTCTCGTTTAGCTGTAAAGTTTTGTAATCGTGGAGCAGTGCTTTGTAAAATAAAGGTGTTGAATGTGCATCTGCTAGCTGTTTTGTTGGAAAAAAGTTGCCGATGTACGAAGGGGTATGGGCTCAAAATTTTTAAACAAAATTTTGTAGGGTTTTGAGTTTAGGTTGCAGATCCAAGCTTCAATTTTAAATTGTGAAAAAATCTAAGACTTCCTATGTCAGGATTTTGAGTGACAGTCGTTTTTGTGAGGTCAGTTTGCATTGGAGAGATAGGGAAAATAATTAGTTGAACGCCTCCTATACCAAGGTTGATAAGGTAGCCAGGGAACCTTCTGCATACAGAGAAATATATCGGACACTGTGCTTTAAAAAAGTTAAAAGTAGTGGTCGTTCACACGTGGTTGGCACTTTAGTTTATATGAGTGTTTTGCTGAGTAACAATAGTGGTGTTTCTCCCAATGTTTGTTTGGTTGGCAAGATTTTGTGTGACAGCCCTTTTTGTGAGGTCAATTTATTTAATGTTATACCGTTATTTTTAAGTCATCTCATCTTCTTTAGGGGTGTTGCTATGCTATAAATCTAATAATCTTCATTATCTTACAATTAGTCATGATATTATCCTACATACAACGTTCTATTACCTCCACGTCATACATACTTACTGTCATTAATCATTCAATTAAAAAATATGCAATTCTCTGCAGGGTCGTTATGCAAAAGCAATCGAAGCATGACAGTGACGTTTTAACTTCCCCACGTGTAAAAAGCAACCACCATTCACGGAATAACAAATAAAAGCTGTTTTGTGATCTAGTTGAAAAATCTTAACCAAACAATTAACTTGTTCAGTATGTGAGTAAAACGGGGTATTTGAAGACACCACTGTCATTTTCACGCTCTCCGGGTGAAAGGTTATGCACTAACCCCCCAAGCTAATAGGTCGCACAATTAATATTAAAACGCATTAATATAGACACCGTTGCTATTTATAAATTGAACGTAATTTCCAGTGCTTTCTATCACCGGGTGTGCGTCAGTTGTCAATCAATCTTTAAATACTCGTTGGAACAATAATGTTCCTGAAAAGCTGTAAATTCCCCAGCAAGCATCGTGCTTTTTGTCGTCGATTACGCCATGAAACTGATTGTTCCAGTTTCCTGTTTTCCTGAGTTAGTGCTCACTGAATTGAGCGGTTTATTATCATATCGTGGAGTTTTGCTATTAAAGGAAATTGCGATATGACTTGGACCTTATTTCGGACGCGTTTAGTTTTCCGTCACTAAAACTCGATACAGCTGATATAGTTTTTACAAAATTTAGTTTTAAACATTATAACCGTAGATTCGCTGTTGATGGAGTTAAATTTTCAAGTCAGCATTTCTACTAAAGACGTCCTACGTTCAGTTAAAGTCCGGTAAAGGTCTTTCGGGACAGAGTAAGAAATTTCGGTTCTATCAGAGTGAATGAGAAAACCCAAGAGAGGGTATCACACGGACAATCGTCAGATAACCTTGTGCCCACTGTCGGGTTACCGAAGATTTTTCATTGTGTATATATATATAAATGATACGTTTAGTTTTAGTATAACGAAAGAACCGCAATAAATCATCAAGCTACTCGGCCGGCCTAACTGCTTTAGCTCATTTTCATCGTTCGCCTATAGCCTTAACAGGCACAAACCTTCTTTTTATGTTTTATAGCTTACACCTCGTGTGTAAATTAGGAATTTTTTGTTTCTGCATTCAGCGGAAAACCAAATCAAACATGTTTCATCAAATAATCATGTTCTTCTTCGTTCTGTTGGTCGGCTTTCTGGGTTTACACATTTCTAAATCAGGTAAGATCTTTGATAAAAACTTATTTTGTGATTTTTATTTCGGAATTTTCCAGAGCCGCTAACTTCATCAAAAGGGAGCTACGATCTCCATACTGGATCAAATAATGCGCGCAAAATGGCATTTATTCCTTACAAAATGTGCTTGAATTCTGCACCCTTTTTCGTCAACGCAGCAGTCCGACTCCAAGACCCATCGGTGTCACAGCGATTCAAAGCGACAGTAATTGAAATCGACATTCATGGCTTTTCGGTTGAGCTGGAGCGAACTGATCAGTCGGCAGGTTGGGAAGCGAAACTCGTTGTAGACTGGATCTTTTACTCAGGTTGGCAGAGTTTGTTGTGAACTAATACGATTAATAATATCAGAATTAATATATAGCACTGTGTGTTTAATACAAATCGGATAAGCTAAGTCCGACCGGTTGGTCTAGCGGTTAAGTGCGTCGCCTTTCAATCGAAAGGTTGCAGGTGCGAAACTGGTCGCTAGCTAATCGGTTGTCTTTTTGGGCAAGTCACTTAACGGACATTGCCTGAACCCAGCGGATTAATAGGTTCTACCAAATTGAAGGAACATGTTTATCATATACAACACACTGCAATAGCTCCGGTAACCCGACGATGGGCGCGAGGTGATCTGACGATTGCCCGTGTGTTAACTCCTTAGTTTTCCCATTCACGGGGATAAACACGAATATCCCATCCTAATCGGCTGGATGCCAATGTGGGAAGTGCGTACGGTCGTGTGGCCGAATGGTTATCGCGACCGATACATATACCGACTACTATACAAAAACGTTCCAAGTGACGAGGCCATCATGGTTTCGAAACTTAGGTCGGTAAAACAAAATTAAAACACAAAAAAATGTGGGAAGGTCGGATTATCGTTACCCTAAATTGTAAACAAACTTAGCGATGGGCCTATCATGGATTCGAAACTTAGCACGAAAAAAAGGAAAAAAGTATATGGAGACTATTTTCCTCTATTTTGTGAATTATACCTTTTTCGTGTATTTTATGTTTTGCCTTTTTAACTTTGAATTTTCCACACACCAAATATTTTACTCGGCACCTCGCATCTTTGCAGGTGGTGATGGCGTCGTTGTGGATAAGAAATACATATGGATGTCTGAGTCAAGCCGGTCCCATAGTCGTACTGAAGCTAACAACTTCTGCAAAGGCTCTGGCGCCACTCTGGTTGATATTGTCGACAAGAACATGTTTGACGCAGTTGTGAAATACGTCAAGTCCAAAAGGAACCGTGGAACATGGGCATACTTCTGGCTCGCGATGAACTACGATCCCACGGTTCGTAGAAGCTCTTCATATATTATACGTTTTATCTTTTATTACGTATGAAAGATACACCTTGATTATTTATATTTGCATTTAAAACACGAATATTTCTATTTAAACATAAATTAATTAATGCCATATTTAGGGAAATATTACTTACAGTGTCTGCTGCACACATTCGTGTCTGCTGTTAAACACACTTAAGTACTGGGTTAGGGTAAGTACTGGGTTTAAGAATAGTGTCTAGGGCCGAGTTAAAATTAGTTTTCATAGATTAAGCGAGCAGTTTCCCTCTTTCTCACTTTTAGTGTTGCCCTCACCATTCCAAAGAACAGTTGATTTTATATCGGACCTAAAATACATGATCATGCTTTGTAATATGCCTTTCATATTTTTTATCGATGACTGGTGTGGTCAGTTATATAACGTCATATCCGTAGTCAAAACTCTGAGTGGTCTGATGACGTCATTAAGGTAACTTTATTTTTTAGAATAAAGTAATGTCTACAAGCAACGGTGAAGCACCCTTCAATTTCAATGGGTATTGGTATCCCGGTAATCCGAGATCTAACCCAACCTTCACTGCGATATCGATGGAGGTTTATCCAGATGGAAGCGGCGGATCGACGGTGGGGATTAGGAATCGCTCACCCGACACATCATATCCCACCTATCACCACTTGTGCGCAATGCCATTGTAAACTTAACGGCTGTGACACAGATTTTTGGTATCGAGCTAAGTTTCGAACCCAATATGTTGCCGCCGTTGTTTGTATTTAACTTGGGATTTGTATCCGTCGCTTTAACTATTCGGCCACACTACTGTACTGTGTGATTGTAAATACGACCATTTCATAAATCACTTTTTTTTTAATTGTGCTAAAGATGAATAAAAAATTAATATAACGTTATTCCACGATTCGCTGACATATGTAATACCGTGACGTAGATTTACGTTTTTCAGTTAAAAACTTTTTATCGTTGTACAAATAAATCTCGAATGGTATGTTTTAGTACTTTATAACATCGTTATTTCACATTGTTTAAGTTTTCTATAGTTAGCAAAAACTTAAGGTTTATAAGTTAGCAAAAACTTAAGTTTCAATAGTTAGCAAAAACTTAAGGTTTATAAGTTAGCAAAAACTTAAGTTTCAATAGTTGGCAAAAACTTAAGTTTCAATATTTGGCAAAAACGTTTCCGCAAAACATCATTTCTCTTTCTTTATTCTAACTTTGTTTCTAAATCGTTCTGAAAAATTAAGGAACCTCAACGTAATTTACAGAGACAATTTGTGACCATTGAAAACAAGTGTTCGCACAAAGTAAAGTTAGAATAAAGAAAGAGAAATGCGTGTTTGCACAAGGTAAACATAAAGTGGTCACAAGCTGCTGGTGTGTAAGGAACTTGGCGGACATCGTCTAAAACAGGGGTGGGCAACATACGGCCCGCGGGCCGGGTCCGGCCCGTAAAGGGATTTCGACCGGCCCCCAGACTGTATCTAACAATAACCTGTAATATGGCCAGGTCCGGCTCGCTGTCTGTATCCAACCACACTCTGTAATGTGGTCCGACGCATCATTCCTAAAAGATGCCTATCGCTATAATGTTACCGTACTGTTAATGCGAGCTTGTGAAATAACAATTGCCTTAGTGAACAAACAATTGTGACTTTTTAAAGAAACATTATTATAAGGTCAAAGCAGAGAGCGTACGGGCCACAACTGGGTACGGCGTGTAACAACGTGACTGCTAGGGTTAGTTTTTCTTTGCCTGTTATCAGTTATATTTAAATTCTAAATATAAATGTATTTTATAAATTATTAAGGAATATTAACCATGGAATCCTAAGAAACGTATATTTGAAAGAGAGTGTCTAGCACTCTAGCATTTAGCAAAGATTGGATACCGAAGTATTTTCTACAAAGGTCGGCAACAAAGCAGTATGTCTTCTGTATGGTCATAAGTGTTGCGGTATTAAAAGAGTACAGCATTAGTCGTCATTATTTGACAAAACTTGAAAACCATGGAAATGATTTAGTGAATAGATATGTGGGTAAGTTAGTGAATATTATTCATTTAATAATCCGGCCCACCAACGACTTCATTTTCCCACATCTGGCCGCCGACCAGAGAAGTTGCCCACCCCTGGTCTAAAACTAGTGAACTGTTGGATTTTTATAAAACTAAAAGAACGTACCAGGCATATATAGGAGCTGCAACAATATACCGATATATATAATGCCTATCACGATTATCTTACCACATACCGGCCGGCTGGTCTAGCGGTTAAGTGCGTCGCCTTTCAATCGAAAGGTTGCAGGTGCGAAACTGGGCGCTAGCTAGTCGGTTGTGTCCTTGGGCAAGGCACTTTACGGACATTGCCTGAACCCAGCGGATTAATGGGTTCCACCAAATTGAAGGAACGTGTGAATCATATATACAACACACTGCAATAGCTCCGGTAACCCGACGATGGGCGCGAGGTGATCTGACGATTGCCCGTGTGATAACCCCCTTGGTTTTCCCATTCACGGGGATAAACATGAATATCCTATACGCATTATTTTATCAGGGAAACTTAGTCACACTTGCCTAAAAATGAGTTTTGGTTGATTGTAAAAATGTCGATTAAATACCAGGAGTGGGTAACTTCTCTACGAATGTGGGAAAATGAAGTCCTTGGTGGGCCTGATTATTATATGAATAATATTTAATATCTTGATTAGGGGGTATGGTTGGATACAGACTGCGGGCGGTCAAAATCCCTTTTACTGGGGCGTATGTTGCCCATGCCCCGGGTTTAGATAATCGACACACGTATATTGTTATGCCAAACATGCATATCAAACATTTGTTATTGCCATGTAATGATATAAATAAAACCCACTATAGTGTACACCTGCCTTTATTGATTATATTATGAGGAGCTAACGATACTTGTAAAAACATGTACGATAATCGCGGGACATGTTTCGTTAGTAAACCTAGGATATTCCCAAAATCTACGCCAAACGTCTTTAGCGAATTAAAATGCGTTTCTTTCATGACAATAAAACTATAGTTTGTCTGTAAATAAGGCTTGCAAGTAAAAACGACCTTATTTAAAAATATTGCAATAAACTTACTGAGGTGTAAAACTAAACCACGTGTTTAACATACCTACTGAAGGAATTGCCATGTATTTGTAAATATTGCGTGTTAGCAGAGTTTATTAGTAAACTTTAATTCCACAAAAGACCATTACCTCGTTATTTTTTGAACTTTATATTTCGTAAATGCAACACAGGTTTATAGGTAAGGACAATTAGCTTGTTCAAATCCAAAAATGTATTGCACTATGACCGTATAAAGAATGTATGTATATGAATAAACAGTATCATTATAACATATTAGACCCAATAATACATAATAATAGGCGTAGAGCTATGGTTTATTGCGATTATTACATCAGAATAACAAGTGTGACAATGTTTGTTCAACATAACAATATGTTTGTGATTGCATAAGCGACATTTTTACGTCTGTCCTACGATAATCGGATACGCATTTTTTAGAATAGGATTCGATATTCCTGTTCATCCCCGTGAATGGGAAAACCAAAAGAGTTACCACACGGGCAATCGTCAGATCACCTCGCGCCCATCGTCGGGTTACCGGAGCTATTGCAGTGTGTTATATATGATAGACACGTTTCTTCAATTTGGTAGAACCCATTAATCCGCTGGGTTCAGGCAATGTCCGTTAAGTTTTTTGATATAAAATTGATAAATAAATCGGTCGCGTTAACCGTCGACCACACAAGAATATTGATTACTATCCACTTAGACTGTAATTTTTTTAACTGATCCAAGTTACGAACCCATGATGGGCTTGTCACTAGGAACGTTTTTATATAGCGTTCGATATATGTATCGGTCGCGTTAACCATTCGCCCACACGACCGTACACACTTAGGGGGGAAAATGGATGAAACATTATCACTTTTGGGAGTCGAGCGGCCACGTTAGACTGATATTAAGTTCGTCACCGGTTTCAATGACACAACCAAAGAACCCAAGCGCTAGTTTTGATCTTACAACATTTCGAATAAAATACTGAAGCTCTAATAGACTATGAAAAACTAAAGGAGGGTTTCAAAAAGAGTAGTATACATTTCTACCTTTTCGTAAAAAAAATCATGTTTTTGTTTATTTTGTCGCTCTGTTTTTCGCGTTAACCATTCGGCCCATGTTTAAAACTGAATCTAATGCAATAATGTAGATTTTAGAATAATACTATTGTGAAAATGAACAACATAAAGCTTTCAGCACACAACCCACGCAAACCACACCATAAATATAAAACATTGAAATTTATAGACGCGCCCACGTCTACAATGCCTGCACGTCTACATACGTGGGTGCGTCTATAAATTTCAATGTTTTATATTTATGGTGTGGGTTTGCGTGGGTTGTGTGCTAAAAGCTTTATGTTGTTCATTTTCGCAATAGTATTATTCGGTTTTCATGAAATCCATCTGATTCACTTGGTTATTTCAGTAAAAATACTGGTTATTTTAAGTTTATATATCATTACATAGCTATGTCGGTTATCGTCGCCAAACTCAATGCACTATATAGTCGGTCAAACACCCCCATTCATGGAAAGTTTAACATTCTTTTCTTAAACCGAAATTTAAGTGAATCAAACCCAGTTGTGTTGCCAACTTGATCCTTTATTAATTTTGCATTAGATTTCCGACCAAGACCCATGTGTTTTTTCCGCAAGAAAAAAATCCTAGTTTTTCGGATAAGTTAGAATCAAACTTTCGATATAAATCGCTCCGTACATTGAATACCTTCCACAAAAAGCCAACCAACTAACACTCCAATAAATTTTGTTACAACAAACTTTGACCAAATTACATAAAATCCTTCGCCTTGTGAGGCCTCTGCTGTGGTGAATGTACCGGTATCAATCTTGGGAAATTCCCATATTGTTACTAAGCAAAACACTTAGTTGCATACCATGACGTAGTAGGCATACGTCATTTCCGCTTCAATAGTGAAACCGATTTAATCGCTTGGACGAACTCTACATTAGTCACGAGAAATTGGGGAATTTCGTAGCCAAAGATGCGAAAATGATTTTGTTTTGTCGCTTGGGATTTCCCAGAGCGATTATAAGAATAATGTCATTCACTTTAAAACCCATTTCAAATATTACTTAGGATAGGATAGGATATTCATCTTAATTAATTAATATTTGCTCGTGTAGACAACGGGAAATATTAATTATTTTTAATTATTGTGCGTTTCATTAATTATTTTGATCCCGAATCGCCATGTACTGTTGTAATATGCTGATGCTTCTCACATACTGTTGGCAGCATGTAAACGACGATAAACAACTTTGATATTAAGTGTCATGTTTATATTGTGTTTGTGTCGGTTGGTGGATCATAGCCTATGTATAGCAGTGCTTGTCAACCTTTATTGAAATCGTACACACTTTCAACTTTGTACTTAAAAGCTGGCACATCCCAGTTTACACAACACAATAAACTGAAATTGCATTTAGGTTAATGGGAAAATAAAACGCCATAATATATGAAGAACAGTCAGGTCAGAATCATAGTTCTGTCAGCATATAATGATACAGTGACACCTGTATGAAAATAACTTTACTATTTTGTTGTATGGCATGTTGCACACCCCAGTACACACTATTATAGAGTACATCCCTTAACAATTTTGGCACACTCTTCGGTTTACAATACCCTTGGTTTAAAAGCACTGCTCCATCCATAAAGAGTGTCTATGGTGAGCTTGTATTTATTGCGTTCTGCTTGACTGCACACAGACCATTGTTTAATCAAGCGTTACGAGGGGAACAAATATTGCGACAAAAATATTTGAAACCACCAAGTTCATATTTACGCTCAAACAAAAGATGAATTTTCGTGTACAAAGAAACTTCATTGAATTTACTTTTAGTCATCGCTTTCAATTATACTATAGCCATAGCTGTAAAATAATACAATAAAAATTGATAGTTGGGTATTATAAAATCGGTTGCGCAGCTTTCTATTTATAATGGATCTGGTAAAGAGCTTATGATGGGATGAATGCTTGGTCTTGTAGAATATAACGAAACCTGTTATTCGTTACTCCTACGATCGGGTTATTGCAGTGCGATATACTTTGGACACAAGTCACTTTTCTAGGAAACGCAATCGATACACAAGTGGGGGGTTATAGGTCGTTGGTTGTGTAATTACGCAAGCCATATCGAGGGTTATTGAACTAGTAGTTATAGGATAGGATATTCATGATGGGAAAACCAAGGGGTTAACACACGGGCAATCATCAGATCACCTCGCGTCCAACGTCGGGTTTAAGTTTGATAGATTGAATTAAAAATCAGAACAACTTTAATTTTTTACATTTAAAACGTTTGCAAACCTAGGAAAAAACAACAGGAACGGGAAAATACAGATTTTAAATATAAAAAGTCTACTAACAATTTTGGTTTCGTACATTCTTATTCCTTTTATTTCTACATATGCTAGCTAGGTAGCATTAATAGTAAGTGAATTGTAAATACTATTTCTAGAATGTTTTTTTATTCTAAAATATTCATGCTTATTCTAAAACGATTGGAATTTTACAATTGTACCTTAAAGTTTTTTTGTATTTACACAATCCTTAAAAATATCACCAAGAGCTTGTGTATGCAGAATTTTAAACTTGGATTTCCCCTTATGATTACATTGTTGACACTGTGACGACACAATACATCAGTGTGATGTTGTAAATATTAGCTGATTTGAATAGATTATAACCTAGTTCTTGTAATCTGTATTAGATGCTGCAATCATGCACGCGCATGATGTCTATGTGTGTTTACTTGTGTTTTAAATATATTTGTTTATTAACTGATGGGTAAAAATATATCGCGCAAATAGAAAAAAACTAAAAGGAAAGCGGGAAGAAGGGAAACTGCACATTGAAATGAAGCTTATGATATTAGAGTTAGTTTTAAACATTAGGGTTAAACTAGTTAGGGTTAAACTAGAAATAATGGAGTAGGAAACGTAACAACGTATGCTCTGTGACGTAACAGAGAAAAGGGTATATAAAGCACTGTCTGGCAAAGTTAGCGTCAAATCGAAATTCTATTTGAGCAATAACAACCAGAAATCAGTTTAGATCGAAATTACCTCGCAAATCTGGGATTATTTTGAAGATTAAATTTGCTTAAAGCTATTTTCATTTAAGTTTTATCGACATATATAGAATCACAATGAAGATTGTAATAATCACAATGGCCCTCGTTGCTGTGATTGTGATGTCACAACCAGGTAAGAGTTGAGATTATTATAACATGATTGAAATTAACAAAAGGAATTTCCACAGCTGAGGGACAACGTCACGCGGGAAAAATGAATCCAGCAGTTTTGAAATATCTCTTCCAAAATTTAAACGTAAGTTTGTTTTGTAGTTCTCTGTGCCCACAGTCGAGTTACTGGAGCTATTGCAGTGTGTGGATGGTTGGTTCATTTATATCCTCGTGGATGGGAAGCCAGGCTTTATTCATGGGTATCTTAAGACACCTCATGCCCACAGTCGAGTTGCTGGAGCTATTACAGTGTATGGATGGTTTGTTCATTTATATCCTCGTGGGTGGGAAGCCAGGCTTTATCCACGGGTATCGTAAGACACCTCATGCCCACAGTCGAGTTGCTGGAGCTATTGCAGTGTGTGGATGGTTGGTTCATTTATATCCTCGTGAGTGTAAAGCCAGGCTTTATCCACGGGTATCGTAAGACACCTCATGCCCACAGTCGAGTTGCTGGAGCTATTACAGTGTGTGGATGGTTTGTTCATTTATATCCTCGTGGGTGGGAAGAAAGGCTTTATCCACGGGTATCGTAAGACACCTCATGCCCACAGTCGAGTTGCTGGAGCTATTACAGTGTGTGGATGGTTTGTTCATTTATATCCTCGTGGGTGGGAAGCCAGGCTTTATCCACGGGTATCGTAAGACACCACATGTCCACAGTCGAGTTGCTGGAGCTATTATAGTGTGTGGATGGTTGGTTCATTTATATCCTCGTGGGTGGGAAGCCAGGCGTTTATCCACGGGTATCGTAAGACACCTTGTACTCACAGTCGAATTGCTGTAGCTATTACAGTGTGTGGATGGTTGGTTTATTTATATCCTCGTGGGTGGGAAGCCAGGCTTTATCCACGGGTATCGTAAGACACCTCGTGCTCACAGTCGAATTGCTGTAGCTATTACAGTGTGTGGATGGTTGGTTTATTTATATCCTCGTGGGTGGGAAGCCAGGCTTTATCCACATGTATCGTAAGACACCTCGTGCTCACAGTCGAGTTGATGGAGCTATTACAGTGTGTGGATGGTTGGTTCATTTATATCCTCGTGGGTGGGAAGCCAGGCTTTATCCACGTGTATCGTAGGACACCTCATGCTCACAGTCGAGTTGCTGGAGCTATTACAGTGTGTGGATGGTTGGTTCATTTATATCCTCGTGGGTGGGAAGCCAGGCTTTATCCACGGGTATCGTAAGACACCTCATGCCCACAGTCGAGTTGCTGGAGCTATTACAGTGTGTGGATGGTTGGTTCATTTATATCCTCGTGGGTGGGAAGCCAGGCTTTATCCACGTGTATCGTAGGACACCTCATGCTCACAGTCGAGTTGCTGGAGCTATTACAGTGTGTGGATGGTTGGTTCATTTATATCCTCGTGGGTGGAAAGCCAGGCTTTATCCACAACATCCTCACAAACCCAATTCATACGTAACAATACCCCAACAGCGCAACTGCTTAATGGCGAAGGGACCTTGCCGAATGGACCGAAATCGACAATTCATCGGGACTTGCCCCAACGCAGTGTTTCCAGGTATTTATGCATTGCTTGTTTAGTACGTCACCGACAATATGTGCAATGATGGTAGTCAGTAATATTAAAATATACACTTTTGAACCGACTCAGCCACAAAATAACCATCTTTTCCACCCAGCTTTCTGCAATTATTGCCGATTCGTGTTCAAATGCTCAAGAAGCGGCGTCTTCGGTGGTTAAGCCATGACGTCGACTCCCCTGGAAACTAAAGAGGAAATTAATATTTAGGCGCAAGCTGTATATGCGCGCCACCAGCTTTCCATGCGAGCTAGTTTGTAAAGGTCTTGTCCACTTATATAACAAGTCCCACCTTTGTATCTGCGCCACTTTTTTCCAAAATTCTTTAAAATTCATATTGTGTAGCGATAATCACTAATCACACTGTTTTCACATCTATCCAAGTTGATGTGCTTATATTCGTTACCAGAATCAGCTTCAATCGTTGTGTAGTATTGAATCACTCTTCACAAACGTACATTATCGTCAACTATGCAAATGATGTAAATTACTAGTGTTGTTCAATACAATGTGTAACAAGTCGTATAAACAAGTCAATTTGTTTCGAGTTTCTTTAAGTTTTCCTTGCCTGTCCATATATGGTATCCACGGCGGACCGAACCTAAATGCTACAAATACATTAGCTTTACGCTGTAGTAAATAAGGCCGAAAAAAAAATTAAATTAATTTCTCAATGTTTGCGATATTTATGTCTGTTTGCTTATGCCACGCTTGATTAAACAATGGTCTGTGTGCAGTCAGGCAGATCGTGACATTACAAGGTCAACAGCCAAACGACACAAACACACTATAAACTTTACACTTAATATCAAATGAATCTTTATATCGTTTTAAAATTAACATTTAAAATATATTAAAATTTACCCTTAAAATGTAATAAAATTTACACTTAAAATCTATTAAAATTAACATTTAAAATATATTAAAATTTACACTTAAAATCTATTAAAATTTACACTTAAAATCTATTAAAATTACACCTAAAATATATTAAAATTTACACTTAAAATCTATTAAAACTTACGCTTAAAATAGATTAAAATTTACACTTAAAATCTATTAAAATTACACCTAAAATATATTAAAATTTACACTTAAAATCTATTAAAAGTTACGCTTAAAATAGATTAAAATTTACACTTAAAATCTATTAAAACTTACACTTATAATATATTATAATTTACACTTAAAATCAAAGTTATTATTTCGCCAAGTTTAAATGTATCCAACAGTATGTGAGACTAACCTTAAATTACTTTCCGCTAGATGGTGCACGCACGCAACTTTTTTGATATTTCACGAACACGTTACCGTCGTGTGGCCGAATGGTCAACGCGACCGATACCTATGCTGAATCCTATTAAACGGCCCTAGTAACGAGCCCATCATGGGTTCAAAACTTTGCTCGTTAAAAATAATTAAAAAATAATACTGTACTGCCGCGTTCGCTAAAAAAACGACCTTAACCCAATATGACACTAATAATATTTCCATAATCACTCTAAGAACAACTAACTAACTATATTATGTCGTCATCAATCATGCTTATGCATTTGACAACAAACCGAACATTATGACGAAATATTTATTCGTTCAGGTTAATTGAGAGGCGCCACAGATAAATCAATGAAAACTCGTCACAGTTACAATTAATACGGTTTAGTGCGTCGCCTTTCAATCAAAAGGTTGTAGGTTCGAAACTGGTCGCTAGCTAGTCGGTTGTATCCTTGGACAAGCCACTTAACATGCATTGCTTGAACTCAGTGATTTAATGGGTTCTACTAAATTGAACCAACATGTCTATCAAACACACTGCAATATCTCCGGTAACCCGACGGTGGGCGCAAGGTGATCTGACGATTGCCCGTGTGGTAACCCCCTTGGTTTTCCCATTCACGGGGATAAATTTAAATATCCTATCCTACAACAAACAAAAAACTACTATTTGACCGAATGGCAATCGCGCCATAAATAAAAAGCAGCAACATAGTTTAAACATGTAGTCGATCATTATGACACATACATATCTATAATAACAACAGATTGCCAGCTTTTTCAGACATTTAAACAGCCCAAGGAACACTGTACCCAATAAAGACAAAATGACAATTGCACAAATGCGGAAAATTAATTGAAAAAGGTGGTGACCTCATGTGTACACATATCAAACTAGAGTGCAAACCGCTTGTTATTCAGTGCAATTTAATACCCAACTCCGGAACCCATATCTTTAACTAATACAAAGTCTATAACGTTTGTTTTTGCAAACAGAAACTAAAGAATTCCCGAGTTGCCAATCCAAACTTGATGTCCATGTTTTTGTAATAAATTAGTTAGGATTGTATGCAAACTACAATAATAATGAAACAAAGGAAAAAAACAAAATATATTTCTAAGATCTCTATTAAATCATATTACCTCAAGAAGATTTAACTCGATTTCGATTTGACATTTTCCTTCCGTTTTAAATAAGGCGTAAATGTGACGAATCACTAGTTTCAGACGAATTGAATTTCTGGGGATTTCCCGAATAGGAGTCTTATTGTTTTGGATTTAAGTTTTCAGCTTTTTCGTGCGCATGATAATAGTTAGTTTGTTATTGCTTTAACTGTATTTCATTTAAATTATGTCATATAGCTTTACCTAAATTAGAAATTTAAAGCATTATTCCTATCTAATCCAAAGATATTCAAATAACGTGTAAAGATATTCCAATAAATGTTCCAATTATCGTTACCAGCGTTACGGAGAATAAAAGCGAAAAAACAAATTTATTAATGTTATTAAAATTAATGTGTTTCCTTAGGATTCGAAATAACTTCGATTTATAGCTGCCGCTTTTCGCCAAAATATCTAGAACTCTCTCGTAGAAACTGACATTGTTATTCGGGCAGATGCGATGACGTTATTACGACTGCGATCCAATATATTTACAGTGTAACTAATGCATTTGTGGCATATTATTCGGTCTACCTTGGATACCATATATATGGACAGGAAAACTTAAAGAAACTCGAAACAAATTGACTTGTTTATACAACATTGTATTGGACAACACGAGTAATATACATCATTTGCATAGTTGACGATAATGTACGTTTGTGAAGAGTGATTCAATACTACACAACGATTGAAGCTGATTCTGGTAACGAATATAAGCACAATAACTTGGATAGATGTGAAAACAGTGTGATTGGTGATTATAGCTACACAATATGAATTTTAAAGAATTTTGGAAAAAAGTGGCGCTGATACAAAGGTGGGACTTGTTATATGAGTGGATACGACCTTTACAAACTAGCTCGCATGGAAAGCTGGTGGCGCGCATATACAGCTTGCGCTTAAATATTAATTTCCTCTTTAGTTTCCAGGGGAGTCGACGTCATGGCTTAACCACCGAAGACGCCACTTCTTGAGCATTTGAACACGAAGCGGCAATAATTGCAGAAAGCTGGATGGAAAAGATGGTTATTTTGTGGCTGAGTCGGTTGGAAGTGTAAATTTTAATATATTTTAATATTACTGACTACCATCATTAGACATACTGTCGGAAGTGACGTACTAAACAAGCAATGCATAAATACCTGGAAACACTGCGTTGGGGCAAGTTCCGATGAATTGTCGATTTCGGTCCATTCGGCAAGGTCCCTTCGCCATTAAGCAGTTGCGCTGTTGGGGTATTGTTACGTATGAATTGGGTTTGTGAGGCTGTTGTGGATAAAGCCTGGCTTCCCACCCACGAGGATATAAATGAACCAACCATCCACACACTGTAATAACTCCAGCAACTCGACTGTGGGCATGAAATGTCTTACGATACCCGTGGATAAAGCCTGGCTTTCCACCCACGAGGATATAAATGAACCAACCATCCACACACTGTAATAGCTCCAGCAACTCGACTGTAGGCATGAGGTGTCTAACGATACCCGTGGATAAAGCCTGGCTTCCCACCCACGAGGATATAAATGAACCAACCACCCACACACTGTAATAGCTCCAGCAACTCGACTGTGGGCACAGAGAACTACAAAACAAACTTACGTTCAAATTTTGGAAGAGATATTTCAAAACTGCTGGATTCATTTTTCCCGCGTGACGTTGTCCCTCAGCTGTGGAAATTCATTTTGTTAATTCCAATTATTTTCTAATAATCTTGATTCTTACCTGGTTGTGACATCACAATCACAGCAACAAGGGCAATTGTGATTATTACAATCTTCATTGTGATTCAATAAATGTCGATAAAACTTGAATGAAAATAGCTTTAAGCAAATTTAATCTTCAAAATAATCCCAGATTTGCGAAGTAATTTCGATCTAAACTGATTTCTGGTTGTTATTGCTCAAATAGAATTTCGATTTGACGCTAACTTTGCCAGACAGTGCTTTATATACCCTTTTCTCTGTTACGTCACAGAGCATTTGTCGTCCCAGCGTCACACTTCGGTGACTTCCCGACACGTCTGCCCATATAAGGAATAAACGTGTTAGTTATTCTGGAAAAGGAAACGCATTAAACTGAAAGTTAATTTTGTTGCAATCGGGGTTAATGTGGCAATTTATCTGTCTGTAACCTTGGCGACCTTGTTTATTATGATTAATTATCATTGTGACGTAGAATGGAATTATATTTGCCGTTAAATATAAAATCTCTAATTACACATCTTTATTATTATTTCTATGTTTATCCAAATGAATGAGAAAACCAAGGGGGTTAACACACGGGCAATCGTCAGATCACCTCGCGCCCACCGTCGGGTTACCGAAGCTATTGCAGTGTGTTGTGTATGATTCACACGTTCCTTCAATTTGGTAGAACCCATTAATCCGCTGGGTTCAGGCAATGTCCGTTAAGTGCCTTGCCCAACCGACCAGCTAGAGGTACAAAAATCTTCTCTGGTTCGGTGATTCCCCTCTAGTAGGGATTAAAGGAGAACATACCCACGTGTTTGATGAAGTACCTGGTTGTTTCTCTCAAATATTAAGTTACAGCTCTCTCATTTGTTACCGTGTTATCTAGCGGTTTCAAGTGGTTCAACGGAAGTTAATAAAACACAACAAACAGCCCCCTTCGTGACTTGACAATTGGAACAAGGATTATTTCGATTAACATCGATATTTTGTGGAATGTTATTAGATATGTGTGGTCCTCCAAAGGGGGGGGGGTGTTGGCGCAAACCACCCTAATATCCGTTTTTTTTTACTGAGCCAAGTTTCGAATCCATGATGGGCTCGTCACTAGGACCGTTTTTGTATATATCGGTCGCTTAACCATTCGGCCACACGACCGTACCCTGATATCCGTTTCATTGTTTGAGAATAAACAACCTTTATTTGCGATATTTATGTCTATTTGTACCTTCGTCACGCTAAATTAAACAATGGTCTGTGTGCAGTCAAGCAGAACACGATAAATGCAGGGCAAATATCCCAACAACCGACACAAACACAATATAAACATGACACTTAATATCGAAGTTGTTTATCGTCGTTACATGCTGCCAACAGTATGTGAGACGCATCAGCATATTACCACAATACATGGCAATTCGGGATCAAAATAATTAATGAAACGCACAGTAATTAAAAATAATTAATATTTCCCGTTGTCTACACGAACAAATATTAATTAATTAGGAAAACACAAATTACCACAAAACGTTTAATGTCAGAATCGTTCATTTCTATTCGTTTTGCGAAGTAATATTTAAAACGGGTTTTAAAGTTTATGCCCTAGTTTTGCGTGGCGAGTTTGGGGTGATTTCGATATTTTAGTCGATACTTGTTAAACTGATAAGTTTAAACAAACTATTATCACGACTGGATTAATTAACTTAGTTTCAATCCCAAAAGTTAACCCCCCATTTGCGGATATGGTGGAAACACCTGAAATTTGACGCAAAATTGCAAAATCATTGATTTTATGTCGTCGTTTCTATTTTAGATCAATCGATTAAAGGTTCCTTGTTACGTCATACAGTGGTTAAGTTACAATGGAAATAGAATTCGAATTTAAAAATTAGTCGAAGGTGTCGCGTTTACGTTGTTTGTTTTTTAACTCGCGACAAAATTAACTCGCGTTCTTAAAATAACATCTATACGTGGAAGTGACGTCATAATCGTGATGAACCGCATCTAGCACGTAGTTTACCTCGCGCGCACTTTAACATTCAATAAACCTATCTGTGACGTAAAAATCATTAAATCTATGAATTCGGAAATAATCTGGACAGAAAAGGGAAATCCCCACGCTTCCACCACCATTGACCTATTGACACAAATTGCGTCATTGATACGTAACAAAGCCACTTGTTCCGCACAATGATGTATTCGAATTCGGTGATAAGATTTCGATGTCAATTTCTAAAATTTTGTCGAAATTTCTAAGCGAAAATTGAATGTTAGAACTGAGATACGAAATTTAAATATCTTAGAATTGGGCTACGAAATTAGAACGAAAATTTCTTAAAATAGGAAATTCCGCAATTTAGATTTAATATGAAATCTGAAATAACATTCGATCTGTATCAACGTTTTGTGACGTCATAATAGTTTCCGCGGGAGTTCACCGCGGGAGTTGAGTTGAAGGGGATCTTTATGACGTAATAGTAGAAAACAGCGAAGCAAAAATATGCGTGGGACGATACTTGTGCTGCAGAATTGTTGGAGAAAATCCCCTTTGTTTGACAATACCGCAATTGTGAGGTAATAAAGGGGATTACCACGTCGACAAGTATGCGGTGCCTTCTTCTATTTCTGATCATTGATGCGTGACGGTGGTTTGTTTCGTCCAAGGTTTACAAAACACAATTAAATCAACTATTTCGATCTTGTAAGTCTATTTTAAGAATTATTTTATTATTTTCAACTTGACCAAGTTTCGAACCCATGACGGCTTATTCCTTGCTACATTTTTAAGCGACATATTGTACATATTACGTTGCTATGTGGGCAGATGACTTTTCCCGGTTCGTATCTGTATTAGTTGATCATTAACCCGAGTAGTGTGTGTATAAATATAAATATTAAATATGAGATTGTGTTTTGCTAACTACCAAAGGGGATAACCCACAGCTGGTTACATGTTTAACACACATGCACATAATAATCAGTGGTATAAAACAAACTGAATCAACTATAAATTGCTTACCGCGATTTCGTTAATAAAATAAGCACAAAGTATGTATTCTATGGATTCGTTTGCTCATCGTATTTACCAAATTATCATACGGACAGACCACCTAGCAATTCTTTATAAGTTGTCTAGTTATACTACAGGTTGTGCTCGCCACTTAAACCTGCTTTTTTGTGTGTATTTTGCTTTGCTTAATGTATGGTTTAACGGTCATATATACTGTGTCTATTCACACACGTGTTTAAACTACTGTGGTTTTGCGTTTTATCCTGTCTCCTTTTATAAAAATAATTGTGCCAATCTTTTTTATTGAAGGAGCGAAAATTAACGCAAAACCAAACTGTGGTTTTCCTCTAGCATGGCTTGGCGTGTCAACATACTATTATAAGGATAGAAATTTAAAATTAATTTAACCCACATACAAAACATAACTGCAATTTGGAAATTTGTGTTTTTTTGTTTTGACTTATCTCTTTTATTTTTACAACAAAACGAAGATAAAAATCGTTTGAAAAGTTGCTGAAAATATAGTTTTATATCTGATGCAAATAACTATTTCGTAATACAAGTCAATTAATGTTATTGCGGGGTAACCAGTCGCTGATGGATGATCTTGTCCTTAAGCGAGACACTTAGCAGACATTTCCTGAACTCATTGGAATTTCGGGTTCTTTTTAGCAAGACACTTAAATTAAAGAAACGTGTGAATCATATACAACACACTGCAATAGCTCCGGTAACCGTCGGTAGGCGCGAGGTGATCTGGCGATTGTCCATATGTCAACGCCCCTTGCGTTTTCTATTCAAGGAAATAAACATGAATATCCTATCCTACCATAATTGATTTTTACAGGACTCAGTTTCGATCCCATGATGGGCTTATCACTCAGTCCGTTTTTTATATATGGAATTGGTATACCATTCGGCCACACGACCGTACTAAAGATGGGTTGATTGGGAATTCTTACTATGTGCAAAGTTTGCCCTTTAGCGGCTGTAAAGTACGGTAGAAATTGTCACTAGGTGGAGGTAAAGATGAGTATAAATCTTATCATCCGACTCATTCTAGTTCTGCGCACAAGTTAGCAGCAAACTACAGACATAGACCCTTCTGCCTATTTAAAGGAATTACAATGGATTCTGTCTATTTACAATGGAAGGTATCCCACAGCAAACAACTTTAACAAGTTGAGGTTTTAGTTTAGTTTATTCATTTTTTGCCCTAGTATTTAAAAATGGCAAGCGAATAAAACAACGACACGGAAACAGGAAAAGAGTTCTGACCAAGTTTAACACAACGCTCTGGTGCTTGGTGCTTTTATCGGTATCAAGCTCGGGAAATCCCCATATTGCTACTTAAATACATACCATGACAAAGAGGTTACAACACGTCATATCCGGTGAAGCATAGAAATCAATTTACTTCCTTGAACGTATATAATATCTATGATTATGTACTTCGTGGATTAAATCTTTGTTACACTGAATTCGTTTCAATAATTATTGTCTCAATTCCACAATTCCGTGTTTGTACATGGTCAATTTAGTTATGACGTAACAACGCAACATTCAATGTTTATATTATGACACTTGGAATATAACAAATCGAATTGTGATGAGTCATAACAGTCTTTATGACGTTTACACTACAATAAAACAACAATTAACGAGACAAATATTGTTTATTCGCAAATAATATCAACAAATACTATGGCAGATTAAAGCGGAAAAAGCGGAAAAAGTTAAATCACAGGCGGTATACCGAACTTACTCATTACTTTTTGTTTTGTTATTTTAATCTTAGAGAAAAAGGCATAAAAAAGGAAATTGTTGAAAAAAATATAAAAGAATCAACTTTCTACAAATTCCATTCAATAATATAAATATATTTGTAAAAGTTGGTTTAGAGGGTTAGAGAGATAACCCCATGTTTATTTGTCGTGGGGTAAGCATATTTGGCCCCTAATTGTTGGTTCGAACCAGTGGAGATAGTGGGGGTGAAATCTAAATTGCTGGGTCGGATTAGGGGTGAAATCTAAAGTGGTGGG
>CH003032.1:111035-123354 GCA_000149265.1 Ciona savignyi
AAAAAAATACGTCACGTTAAGTAAAATCTGTTTTTTTTTAACTTTCGGTTAATTAAAAAAGGTATTATCATTCGTTTATGAATACAAAATCGAAAAACTAATATTATGACAAATTAAAAACAAAAAATGTTATTTCTTTCAAACCTGGAAACTTTGCAGCTGAGCAATGTCTTGGGATGAATATCCGACCTGACGACATCTGGCATGGCGTCCTGCAGTGTTTCTGTGAGGGGGGTTCAATAGTTGAGGAAAGTACGATTATTTGTAGGATTTTAATTATATCACGGGGGGTTAATATCATTTTACTACTGCACGACTGCGTGGATGAAAAATTAACGCGACCGATACATATGCCGATTTATATACAAAAACCGTCTTAGAAACGAGGCTTTCGAGTAAAAAACTGAGTTCATTTAAAAAAACAATATTTGAGGACACATATTTGTCGAAAGGTGCGAAATGTCAATAGGTTTTTTAAACCTGGTTTCCAATAACTTAGTGGTTGGGAGGGGGAATTGCCTTCAATAAATATTTGTCAAGTTTAAACAATCATTGGAACGTGGAGTGCTACGGTAAGAATTGCAAGTAGCTTTATTGTTTTGCATTTTAGGATTAATTACAAAATGTGTTGTGTAATAACCACACAACCTAGTATTAACATGACTACCGTAATAATACGGCTCATATCCCTTAACATGGGCGCGAGGTAATTTGACGATTGCCTGTGTAATAACTCTGACAAAATTTAACATAATTATATAAGAGCCAATAGTTACGCAACCAAACCACTGAATTTAATTTAAACGGTCGTGGCGGTGAGTGTTAGTAACTTAGCCAGGTAGGCCTACAAACATGAATATCCTATTGTAGAAAACAAATTACCGCAGGGTTGGAAATGAGATATTGAAGTTTCCGGATCTCTTGCCTCGTCATAGGGGCGCCTTTGCTCCCGAACCCTCGGTTTATGAGAACTGCAAGAAGAAAATAAAGTTTGGTTAATTTTTGCCCTAGCTTTAAATAATTAAAAACCGAGCAAATCGCAACAGAAACAGGAAAAGACGGCACAACGAACAGCCGTAAAGTTAAACCGAACCTAAATATGAATTTTAAGTAAACCGAACTTAAAAATGAAGTTTAGTTAAACCAAGATTAAATATGCAGTAGTTACCTGATTGTGCGGTCGCTACTATGACCAAACAAAGCAAAACAATGGCAATTTTCATTTTTAATTCTTGCAAATTTGACTATCTAACCAATGAATTCCACTCAAGTATATTAAGGCCAAGGTTGTACTGCTTCTCTCGCGGTAAACCGGGCGATCTGGTCTGATCAGCAGCTTTCTTCGTTTATAACCTCTCGCGCTTCCTTTCAGACAAAACATGCTTTGCTATGACGTAACAAGACATGCCATTGTTCAAGCACGATTCCAGCAGATTCGTGAATATTAGAATGATTCGAACAAACAAACGAATGAGATGAATTGAATCGAGCAGCCGGGTAGAATTTAAATCGTGTTGGACGAAATGGGTAAACAACACCATATGTTGGACATGCAAGTTAGGAAAGGTGGTGGTTGTTCTATAACCGCCAATGCCGCAACACCACCATCAAATACATATAAAGTCACCACTGGTATATAATGTGGTCATATTCCACATGTATACACCGAAAGTAAACAATTGATTGAATTATAGACGTATTTTTACGACTACTGTTTTCCCATTTTTCCCCGTTTTCCGAATTTTTATTAAAGGTCCTGCTTCGTGTTTTCATCGTGGAAACAAAATAAACTAAGTTTAATCAATTACCGCGAACCGTCCGCGCCATTTTTGCTTGTATTTCTACTAAACAACTGATTTATCGACCAACCACGTGTTATTTTGGCGCCACTTTTTAAAACCTAGTTCGATGATTTTGGCCCAATTCCGAATAACCGATTGTGACCTCACAGTACCCGCTCAAAATGATTACGTGCTTTATTTCGTAATAATCGTATTATTACCAAAAGAGAAATGAATACTAATTTTTAAGTCACAACTTCCAAATAAACGAGTCTGTTACGTCACAAAAAGAAATAAACATGTCTAATGATTATTAAATTATTGATATATTTGATTAAAATATGAAATGTCATGTTAATACTTATCATTTACTTCATAATTAGGCTAGACTAGTCCCGATATGCTTATGGATTGTGTCAGTACAAATTGCATTATGACGTGACAGTGCTGAAGTTGGAATGACCCCAGTACCACGATGTACGTGATGTATCAACTGGTAAAGAGGTGGAAAGATCAGTTGATTTATTAACTGGTAAAGAAGTTTTAGTTGAAGATTAGTTCAACTTAAATGTAATGTTGGGTCGTGTCTGGTAGAGACCTTGTACATGACATCGTGTTACAGGGTAATAACTCACCTGTCTATCTGCGCCGCGTTGTTAATTGGTGATAAATCACCTGTCTATCTGCGCCGTGACGTCAATCCTAAGACGTGTTGCAATAAAATTGTCCTTGTTTTGTCATAATGGGTCCACTAAACCGCATAATACGCAATATTTCAATGTAAACAGATTTCAAAATCAAATATGAAAAGTCAAATATGCAAATAAAGAAACTTGTGATCAAATATGCGAAGTCATCGTCAGTAATTCAACCACCCGAGATTTTCACGAATTCGAAACCCATTACGCTAGACATCGTTCTATAATATTCCACCGATCATGGGTTGAAAGAACCAACGAATTTCCTACATTCGCGTTGAAACTATCACGTTTCGCCGACCTCTGCGCTTTCGGTTTCGTTATTTTGTAACCATAGAAAGTGGTGCAATAATTAATGGAAAATACTGGGGGGAAATTAAAAGGAGGGAAAGAGGGAAGGGAACATTATAAAATGAAATTTCTGACATTAGAGTTTGTTTTAATCAAGGGGTTGGAGTTAGAGTTACTTCTGGGGTTAAAATAGTGTTTGAATCAGGTTCGCAATTAATTTCCATAGTTTAAGTGATCGGTTTCCCTCTTTCCCTCCCTTCAAGCCCCGAAACTGAAGTTGCAATTCACCGCAGGAAAGCTGACGTCAGCTATTACGTCATCGGGAATTCCAGCCCGCCAAACCAGCTGAGCTAAAGTGAAATCTTCGCTCCGGAAGTTTCTATTCGGGGAGTTCAAATGTCGCAATTTAAATTGGATTTCTATTTTCGATTCGCGCGGGAAATTTGGCGCGAAACGTCTCATCGAAATTCCCGCGCCATAGAAGTACTTCCGCTTATTGAATTCGATCCATTTATATCGCGTCTGTCGCGATTTCGTGTTTATCTATGATGTCATAGTCAATGCATTATTGAACGCGTTTATTACGACAGAAAGTACCGCGATTTGCACACGAGTCGCGAAAGATGAAAACTCTTCGCCGTTTTTGCAAGTTGCACAAATGTAGAATAATTTTTAAACCTCAGTTAATCTTGATCAAAGCGACATTAATTACTTTAACGTCGGGCTAATTTGTTAGTATTTGACTGGTTAAATGTCGGGTTACTTTATGTCAATGCATTCGAGTTATAAACGACACAATATTAATTCATCGCGACACTTCGGTATATGACGTAACAGACGTGATTGAGAATCGTGCGACAGGGGGGGAATATCCGGTTCAAGGATCCAAGATGCAAACAAGACGTTTGCTACGAAAAATATTCTTCCGCACGTTTCCATATTCCTCCGCGTGTTAGGTCAACTAACCAGAGACACGGTAATAACTCGCGGATTAATATTGAACCGGATATTACGGAATTTCTCATTTTCGATGAAGAATTAAACAAACTTTAAGTGTGGTTGTGTCTTTTTTTAAATCAATCCAAATTATGAGAAACTGTCAAATTTTTACAGCAAAATAATTTCAAAATTCCGTTCTAGAGGTTAAAACTTACAAATAAACAAATGCATGTGGTATTTGCATTATGTTTATAACACAAAGTAGCACAACACAACTTTTTTGCTTAATATAAGCAAAAATGCCGTTTTTTACAGCGGCAACCTCGTGCACAAGGTCGGGTTAGCGGAAATATTGCGGTGTGTTCTTGGTTTTCCTATTCACGGTGATAAAGATGAATATCCTATCCTTATTGCGGTGTGTTTATTATAACTTCGTTTTCACCACCCAGTGTGCCGCTAGGTGGCGGTAAACACAAAATGTATTCAAGGAAACAGGTTGAGCTTGTTATATGGAGGTGGTGGCTTAACCACCTGTTGTGAATGGGAATTATCATTGTATGTTGCTGTGTGCGGAACTTATACCCCCCATGGTTGGAACCATTGAAAGCAGGGGAAGGAGGGGAAACTGCTCACTAAATCTATGGAAACTTCTAAACTTGTTCCAAACAAGTAATTCTAACTTTAAACCTTAAACTCTAACATTAACCATAACGTCATAATCTTTAGTGAGCAGTTTTCCCTTTCCCTCCTTTTAGCCCCCCGTGAATTCTTAAATCCAGCCTTGAACGATTTAAATTGTTGTAAGAAGGTTATGACACGGCAATCGTCTGACGCTTGACGCCTGACGCGACGTTCATCAAATGCAACCGACAAAGGTCGCGTCATATTTTGCTTCCACCGACAATAAGGAGTCAATCGCTCCCAATTAATGACGTCACAATCACTTGTCGAGTCAGTTTGTGAATAATATGTAACACAGGTTCAATCCTCCCTTCTGTCGCGTCATAGAGGTTCATTGCAACGTCACAACGTCTAGTCTGCAGCTGGTCATACGTCACTATATAAGGTATCATGATGTTTGTGTCGTCATATTATTTTGACATCTTTAACGCGATTACGCTTATAATTATAGAACTAGACAGCGACGCACGCGTCCATTGTTTTCGTAATAGTTGCGACAGCGTGCAATGACGTAATCAATTTGCACTCGGTTTAGCCGGATGTGACGCATACCTCGCTATACCCTACCACAGGGCGCGCATGAAAAATAATCGAAATGTGATTAAATTTAATTAAACACGCGAATTGGGGGATTGTGACTTAAAGATTGAATCGTTGTGATTTAAAAATCATATTTAACGACTTTATGTGAAGTTACTTCGTTCACTTTTAAATATTTTTATAAATTATTGTAATTTCTCTTAAGTTTGGCGGCCGCGTCTGTTATATTTAATATTTAAATCCATTTTATTTTAATGATTAACGACTGTTCGGTATATTTCCCTTTCCGTGTTATAATGTGCATTATTTCTCGCAAGGAAAAATATATAAATCCGTCTGAAATAAACATCAGATTTTCATTTATATCAGCAAATGTTGTATTCTATTGTTACTATATTTGTCACAATATGTGTATAGCTGTCACAGATGATAATGTATTAGTTTAGTTTAGTTTATTTTTGCCACAGTATTTAAAAAATGGCAAACGAATATAATCACGATAAAGGAACGGGAAAAGACGGCAAAACGAACAGTCGTTTAAACACATCATTAAAGAAAAGATATAATTTAAGAAATATAGCGGACGCGGCCGCCAAACCTAGGTATTAGGCAACTTTTATATACTACACTTTATTTTTACTACGCCGGGTATCGAACCCACGATCATCCGGCAACCACGAGAATTTCAGAGGTATGCGATGACGTAGGGGTTGATGTTATGGAATTGATGACGAGGTAAATGCACTGGGCTTGAGGCTTGGTTGTTGTTACTCTCTGCTGACGTCTACCGGTGACGTATTAGTCTCAAGAGATATTTAATATCTCAGATAATATATTTATTTTATTCCCGTGAATGGGAAAACCAAGGGGGTTAACACACGGGCAATCGTCAGATCACCTCGCGCCCATCGTCCATCGGATTGCCGGAGATATTACAGTGTGTGGATTGGATATCCATGTTTATCCCCATCAATGGGAAATCGCAGATGGATGTCACATGGGCAATCATGCAATTACTACGTGCCCACTGCAGGATCACCGGTGCCAACCACGACGAAGATGACATCTCGTTTTAACCCAATAAGCCACTACGCTTAAGCCAGCTGGGTGTATTGTCAAAATACACATCTAACTAACTGACGGTTGTTTTGTTCTAGCAAATTGAAGGAACGTGTGTATCATACACAACACACTGCAATAGCTGCGGTAACCCGACGATGGGCGCGAGGTGATCTTGCGATTGCCCGTGTGTAACCTCCTTTGGTTTTCCTATCCACGAGAATAAACATGAATATCCTAACCTATCCTAAGCAACCGACAACTAAATACATTGCGAGCAAAACTGTGGGGATGTTGTGGCACGACGGGGTCAAATGGTTAACGCGACCGTACATTGAATTGTATACAAACGAACTTATTATGGGTTCGAACCAGCCCGGTAAAAATATGGGGGTTTGTTTTAAAATTTCGTTTTGTTTTCAATACCGGGTTTAGTTCAGACTGCACCAACTATTGCAACATCGGCTGTTATGTGATGCAGCGAATGAATGAAATTAAATAATTCTATATTTAGAATTCTATATAAATAAGCGATGTAAAGATTTTTTTTTAATTAACTTTATAGTTAACATTTTCTATTCGCCTTACAAAGACAGAAGAAGTACTGTTAATGCTACGAATCGGTTAATCGCTGGTTCGAAACTTGGCGTAGTATTTTTTACCGAGCCAAATTTTAACCCATGATGGGCTCGTAACAAGGGCTGTTTTTTTGTATAAGGGTCGGTATATGTTTCGGTGGCGTTAACCATTCGGCCACACGACCGAACACTTAGGCCAAGTAAAAAATGCATTTCTGTTTTGCTTAACCTCTACTGACGTCTAGCGACAGCTAGAATTAGCCGCATATGAAATTTTATATTTATCACCGTGAATAGGAAAACGAAAGGGGTTACCACACGGGCAATCGCTAGATTACCTCGTACCCACAGTCGGGTTAGTGAAGCTATTGCAATGTGTTGAATACGAAAATACACTAAGTAATTCTTTCAATAGTATTGTAATCGTTTTTAAAACTGGCTCGCGCGTTAAAGTAATATAAAAGATATTACGATTCACGGAGATAAACATGAATATTGTATATTATCGTCTGTTTATATATCCTATCATATAGCCAAAGTTTAAATCGTGTAAAGGAGAAAAGCATTGTGTAAAAGCGCGCTGGTGCGAACAGCTAGCAATCGATGAAAAAAGCAATTTCCGCTGCCTATTGTTGTTGTTTCGCAGCCATGCACATTTGGTGTATGAACTATGGGGCGATTGGACGGTAAAGTGATCGTTGTAACAGCTGCCGCGCAAGGTATTGGGCGGGCCTCTGCCTTAGCCTTTGCAGCTGAAGGCGCAATAGTGCACGCAAGCGATATTAATCTCGACAAACTTAAAGAAATCGAAAAACCAGGCGCGATTTCGGTGCAAAAATTAGACGTTACTAAAAAAGACGATATTATCAAATACGCAGAAGGGATTGACCATGTGGATGTGATTTTTAATGTGGCGGGGTAAGTGTGGTGTTATTTGCAATTATTTCATTGTTATTGTTGCATAATTTTCTGTAATTCTTATTTAAAATTTATTTTTGAGTTTTTTGCTTAGTTTGTAATTTGTTTCTATTTTATAACTTTATTCCATCAACATTAATTTAATAAAAACAGTTATTTTAAAAGTAAATGCTTGGAATGATGGGCAAATTCTGCCTTCCCACCCATGAGGATACAATAGAACCAACCATCCACACACTGTAATAACTCCAGCAACTCGACTGTGGGCATGAGGTGTCTTACGATACCCGTGGATAAAGCCTGGCTTCCCACCCATGAGGATACAATAGAACCAACCATCCACACACTGTAATAACTCCAGCAACTCGACTGTGGGCATAAGGTGTCCTATGATACCAGTGGATAAAGCCTGGCTTCCCACCCACGAGGATATAAATAAACCAACCATCCACACACTGTAATAGCTCCAGCTACTCGACAGTGAGCATGAGGTGTCTTACGATACCCGTGGTTAAAGCCTGGCTTCCCACCCACGAGGATATAAATAAACCAACCATCCACACACTGTAATAGCTCCAGCAACTCGACTGTGGGCATGAGATGTCTTACGAGACCCGTGGATAAAGCATGGCTTTCCACCCACGAGGATATAAATGAACCAACCATCCACACACTGTAATAGCTCCAGCAACTGGACTGCGGGTATGAGATGTAATACTGTGTGAGATGTAATATAGCAATTCGACAGTGGGCATGAGTTATATTACTGTGCACCTCGACAAGCCTATTTACCTTGCTCCAACCCAGTGGTATCTAATGAACTCGACTGCGGGCATAATACAAACCTAACACAACCAACCAAAACAATTAATTATTTTTTAATTTAATATTTAATTTTTAATTTTTTTCTTTATTTGGGTTTAGCGGCCACGTCTAATTTTACCGAATTTCAATAAATTACTGCTTGTTTTTAGACGTGTTCTGATGACTGTCTTTTTGCCGTTTTTTCCCGTTTTCCAAAATTTTTTGTCAATAATCCTGATTTATGTTTTCATCGTGGAGACAAAAAATAAATTAAACCCCCCCACCCCCAGTATGGTCCACCACGGCACCATATTAGATTGCGATGAACAGTCATGGGACACGGTGATGAATGTCAATGTGAAGAGCATGTACTTCGTCATATCTGCGTTCCTTCCCAAGATGCTGGAGGCCAAACATGGAAACATCATTAACATGTCGTCTGTTGCTTCTAGCAGGATTGGTAAGTGGGGAGTGGATGGTAAAATCGGATATTCATGTTTATCCCCGTGAATGGAAAACCAAGGGGGTTAACACACGGGCAATCGTCAGATCACCTCGCGCCCATCGTCGGGTTACCAGAGTTATTGCAGTGTGTTGTATATAGGGATGCACAAACTAGAATATCTTGGTATTCTAGAATAGTTATTTCGAATCCAGAATATCGAATCCTATTCTATATTAAAAAGCAAACTCCAGTTAAAGTGGCAAGATCGTCAAAAATTCCTGCTTCAGCTGACTACCTCTTTGGCCAGTGTGATTACATACTTATAATCATAGGCGGCGACTTCAGTAAAATGTTACCGTTGCGCGAAATTGTATGACGTCACAATCGGCCCTATGCCTCAAACTAACTGGGATAGAACTATGATACTAACGATTTACAAAGCTAAAAGATTAAGCCAGGAGTTTAAGTGTTTAATCTAACTACTTCCCCCGCTGAAATATTGCATGGTTATACGCTGCTCAGCGTCAACAATACGGAAAGAATATACCAAATATTTATGTGTCTGCGAGGGCTGTGCAAGAACCCAGATTCTTATAACGGTTAATAGATCAAAGAAAAAAAACCGTTAACCGTTAACCGATGTTAGCCTACTGTTCTCTCTAGCTAATACTTAGTAATGGAAAGAACATGGGGAAAATGGGAGTGCGTCGTCAGTGGTCCTGTATTGAATCTAGGTCAACGTAACCCTAGGTCAAACCGCCGATCAAAGCAATAAACACCGCTGGAAAAGCGGCGCTGCGGTTAGACGATTTAATGTGATAATTATTTAAATGCGCAGGGGATTTTTTGCGTTATTATAAAACAGACATTGCGGCGCAACGGTGGAAGTCTGCGCGCTTATAATATCCGTTGTAATCAACGCTGTTGCAATATGTACAAAGGAAATAAAAAGGAACTCCATGCAATTATAGTTTCTTAATGTGCAATGTATATTATTTTGAATCCAAATATTCGAAATAAACGTAATATTTAGATTCGAATCCTACGGGATTCGAATCCGGAAGATTCGATATTCTAGTTCGTGCATCCCTAGTTGTATATGATTAAGACGTGCTTCAATTTGTGTTTCAGACCAACTTATAGTTCACATCATGGAAGGGAATTAAAGATTGTACCCTGACCCCCCTGACTTTGCACTGAAATCAACATTTTCAGTGCATTGAAAATATATAATTTTTTAATAAGTACAATTCAAAAGCAGTGAACTCGTAATATAAACATATGTTAAAAGTTAAAAGAGGTTCTCGTAAACTGGTGATGGTTATGTAATATCTTACACAAAGCAACATCAAGCACAGCTTAGTTCAATAGCTTCGACCAAATATTACTTGTACAACTCCCATAAGGTTTTGTTAAGTTTATTCATTTTTTGCCCCAGTTTTTAAAAATGGCAAACGAATATAATCACGACACAGGAATGGGAAAAGACGGCAAAACGAACAGTCGTTAAAACACGTCATTAAAAAAAGGATATAATTTAATAAATATAGCGAACGCGGAAACCTAAGCGAAAGAACAATATTATCAAAATTTAAACAAGACCAAACGATATATAAAGTCGGTAAACATGGAAAGTCGTGCAAACAACGCACAGGTGGGTGGTGGGCGTGTCACGCATTGAATCCGCCTTTATTGCCATCCAATCATACGATGTTTTGTATTTCACACCAGAATACCAAACACTGCTAGCTATTAATTAACTTTGATAAAACTAACTTGAAAATTGAAAGGTAACTAAAGTCAATACACCATGGCGTACACTTAGCTCCTATGTTTGAGTGAACAGTTAATTTATAGTTTTTTTCATAGCTGGTTAAACATGCCTTGTATCAGTGATGTCACTGTACTGCACAATGCCATTGTGACATATGTCGATGAATAATATAAACTTCCTGCTTGAAATTGAAGGAACGAAAAACGATTGGGTTTTAATCTTAGAATAAAGATTATAGTTCTCTCACTGCTAGAGATGTCCATATAAAAAAAAATCATTTTTTGTTTCACTATTAACACTTAATTTTTTTTGAGTTGCTAGAATAAAAAAAACCCTAAAAAAAATAAAAAAATTTAAGTATTTTCGGGTTGATTCTTGGTTCTGGAACGAACAGTAAATTTCCTGTTTCGGCGACGAAAACATAAAGCAGGACATTTTTATAATAATTCGAAAAACGGGGAAAAAAACGGCAAAACGACAGATGTAAAAACATCTTTGAAATAGAGGTAACAAATATTACTTATCAATGGAATTTTACATCATTAAGTGGATAACTAATTTGTTTTTAGTTAATTACTTAAAATACAAAGTAACACTTATCCAATTTATGCATATATATCAAACAAAAATCAATCAGTTATTCATATAACAAAATGGAACCTCTTACACATCTTGTGTTAAATATATCTACAGTATAATACGTACATAAGACGCACCAGGTTATAAGTTCCACTGTCAATAAAATGATGTGATATTTTATAGATAGAGCATACCTGGCAATAACAACGATTTTCGCTTCGTAAGCATGTATTTTAACAATAGCTATTTTCAAGGACAGCTGAATGCCGTAAAAAACTCTCAAAAGCAAACGAATGTTCGGTTTGAGTTTATATTTAGAATGTCAGTGAAAGAATAGCAAACAAAGCAAGAGTGATGACACGTAATGTTTCATTGGATTCTTTGTGGGATAGTGTGCAAACTCACCAATTTGCTTTGGTAAACAATTGATAGTGTTGCTCGCGATTAAATGATTAAATGCAAACTAATATTTGGTTGTATGTCTTCACTATACATTGCATTGGTGTGGATGGGTCCATGGGTTCTCAACAGGAATTTATTTCTTAAAAATCGCCTTATTCCAGTTCTTAGGAATTATCTATACTCCATAAACAACATGCTAATACTAAACGGGCACTAAATACATTAATAAAAGGCAGGAAAAATAAAAAGCAACAAAACATTACTGTGCTATAGCAGGTACTGTTGTAATGGAACAAAAATTCATAACTTTTTTGTAACTACTTTTTTCATTAAATGAATGAAAAGGATGATTTGTATTCATTCCATGAATATCTGGTGAATAAATAAGATTTGAACTTTGATATTTAAATCCTCAACCAAAGATTTTATTTTATTAAGTTTTAACTTGGTTGTTGAATTGGTAGTTGTTTCAATAGCAATTCCCTGGAGTTAGTTTGTGGTTGATATTATGCGATGTTTGATTATCACTGGTAAGATATCAATAAAATATCATCAACAACTAGAACCTGGGGTTTATGTTACGGAAGCATCTTAATTCTTTCCCTTTAATTCTACTCGTGGTATAAAGTGTTTGTGAAAATTTTAAATTGCGTTCAAAAATATTTTTTCGACAAATATAGAATTCTCTTCCTTTTTTGAGCATTATATGCCACTCTTTAGTAGGAAATACACGACTTGTATATTTTCCAATGTTGATGTTATAACTATGATCTGACTATTTTCCCCCTATTTTACGAAACTTTATAAAAATGCAATTTTTTCCACATTGA
>CH003032.1:135555-183732 GCA_000149265.1 Ciona savignyi
ATGCCGCATATGATTGACATGCCGCATATGATTGACATGTCATATATGATTGACATGTCGCATATGATTGACATGTTGCATATGATTGACATGCTGTATATGATTGACATGTCGTATATGATTGACATGCCGTATATGATTGACATGTCATATATGATTGACATGTCGTATATGATTGACATGCCGCATATGATTGACATGCCGCATATGATTGACATGTCGTGTATGATTGACATGCCGTATATGATTGACATGCCGTATATGATTGACATGTCATATATGATTGACATGTCGTATATGATTGACATGCCCATATGATTGACATGCCGCATATGATTGACATGTCGTATATGATTGACATGTCGTGTATGATTGACATGTCGCATATGATTGACATGTCGCATATGATTGACATGCCGCATATGATTGACATGTCGTGTATGATTGACATGTCGTATATGATTGACATGCCGTATATGATTGACATGTCATATATGATTGACATGTCGTATATGATTGACATGCCGCATATGATTGACATGCCGCATATGATTGACATGTCGCATATGATTGACATGTCGTATATGATTGACATGTCGTGTATGATTGACATGTCGCATATGATTGACATGCCGCATATGATTGACATGTCGTATATGATTGACATGTTGTATATGATTGACATGTCGTATATGATTGACATGTCGTATATGATTGACATGTCGTATATGATTGACATGTCGTATATGCTTGACATGCCGCATATGATTGACATGCTGTATATGATTGACATGTCGTATATGATTGACATGCCGTATATGATTGACATGTCATATATGATTGACATGTCGTATATGATTGACATGTCGTATATGATTGACATGCCGTATATGATTGACATGTCGTATATGATTGACATGTCGTATATGATTGACATGCAGTATATGATTGACATGTCGTATATGATTGACATGCCGCATATGATTGACATGCCGTATATGATTGACATGGCATATATGATTGACGTGTCGTATATGATTGACAGGCCATATATGATTGACATGCTGCATATGATTGACATGTCGTATATGATTGACATGTCGCATATGATTGACATGCCGTATATGATTGACATGTCGTATATGATTGACATGCCGCATATGATTGACATGTCGCATATGATTGGCATGCCGCATATGATTGACATGCCGCATATGATTGACATGGCATATATGATTGACGTGTCGTATATGATTGACGTGTCGTATATGATTGACAGGCCATATATGATTGACATGCTGCATATGATTGACATGTCATATATGATTGACATGTCGCATATGATTGACATGTCGCATATTATTGGCATGCCGCATATGATTGACATGCCGCATATGATTGACATGTCGTATATGATTGACATGTCGTATATAATTGACATGTCGTATATAATTGACATGTCGTATATAATTGACATGTCGTATATGATTGACATGTCGTATATGATTGACATGTCGTATATAATTGACATGTCGTATATGATTGACATGCCGCATATGATTGACATGCCGCATATGATTGACATGTCGTATATGATTGACATGTCGTATATGATTGACATGCCATATATGATTGACATGTCGTATATAATTGACATGTCGTATATGATTGACAGGCCGTATATAATTGACATGTCGTGTATGATTGACATGTCGTATATGATTGACATGCCGTATATGATTGACATGTCATATATGATTGACATGTCGTATATGATTGACATGCCGCATATGATTGACATGCCGCATATGATTGACATGTCGCATATGATTGACATGTCGTATATGATTGACATGTCGTGTATGATTGACATGTCGCATATGATTGGCATGCCGCATATGATTGACATGCCGCATATGATTGACATGGCATATATGATTGACGTGTCGTATATGATTGACATGCCGCATATGATTGACATGCCGCATATGATTGACATGCCGCATATGATTGACATGTCGTATATGATTGACATGTCGTATATAATTGACATGTCGTATATGATTGACAGGCCGTATATGATTGACATGTCGTATATAATTGACATGTCGTATATGATTGACAGGCCGTATATGATTGACATGTCGTATATGATTGACATGTCGTATATGATTGACATGTCGTATATGATTGACATGCCGCATATGATTGACATGCCGCATATGATTGACATGTCGTATATGATTGACATGTCGTATATGATTGACATGTCGTATATGATTGACATGCCGCATATGATTGACATGCCGCATATGATTGACATGCCGCATATGATTGACATGCCGCATATGATTGACATGTCGCATATGATTGACATGTCGTATATAATTGACATGTCGCATATGATTGACATGCCAGATATGATTGACATGCTGTATATGATTGACATGCTGTATATGATTGACATGTCGTATATGATTGACATGCCGTATATGATTGACATGCCGCATATGATTGACATGTCGCATATGATTGACAGGCACGCTCAATGTTCGAAGCACGCACCCCGATAGGACGGTTCGGAACAGCCGAGGAAATCGCAAACCTTGCTGTTTTCCTAGCAAGTGATGAGGTAACTATTCTTAAGTTATAACACCCTTAACACTATTGAAAAAACAAATCAGTATTTTTGTTTGATATTTTCTACTTTACACAAAAGTCCATTAAATAAAAAGGTAAACGATTAATTGCAAATGGCGGAAAAGCAACGAAATTGAACAATGAGGGTTAATGTCAGGTTGTTATTGTAGTAACTGGGGTCGGTAATGTGTAATAAATTGTATTTTGTAACATGTTTGGTACGTCGTTTTGGTTGCAGATGCGAAACTGATCGCTAGCTAGTCGGTTGTGTCCTTGGGCAAGGCACTTAACGAACATTGCCTGAACCTAGTGGATTAATGGGTTCTACCAAATTAAAGGAACGTCTCAATCATATCATACACAACACACTGCAATAGCTCCGGTAACCCGACGGTGGGCGCGAGGTAATCATGGATAAATTCTTCAACGCGATCCCCCCGACCCACATGGTCACAAATGATTAAAACCCTATTTAAATTCATTTTATTATTTCGTCATAATCAATTTAATTCTATTTCAGTCATCATTCGTCACTGGCGCTGAACACGTCATAGATGGGGGCTGGTCCTTAGTATGACGTCATAGTAGTAATTATTACACCGTAAATAATTATGCAATTGCAATCGTGTCTGATACTTTTTATGCACAGTAAATATCATAATCAAGAGAACACATGAGATAAAATGTGAGAGAATTGTTAACCTTTTTAAAGTGTTCCTTTTTGTTTCGATTTTTGGCGCAAACTTATTTAACCTGAATATTACGTCACGTTTCCGATGATTATTTGATCTTTGTCAAAATAACGTTTTTCTCCCCGGACAATTGAACTAAAATAAAAATTTTAAAGTCTGTCTAAAATAAGACCTATCATTTTAAGCGATGAATATTCATGTTAAACCCTGTGAATGGGAAAACCAAGGGGGCATTTTATAAGCTAAATTTACATAGAGTTTGTTACCGTGTTCTAGAATATTCGCAGAGTTCGACTTAATAAATCGATAAATCTACAAAATTATTTCCTTTTTACTATAAATTCAAAGAAAATGACGCTTTCATTCATGTGATCACGATGTTGGGAAATAAAAACTATTTGTAACTGTTGTGTACAATGGATTGCAAAATTAAAATAAACTCCTGAACCACACAATAATATAGGTTTTCCATGAAAAGTCCACATTTTGCAGATTTGCCAACCAATCTTATTCTCACAGTGATTGTTTATATCGCCTGTTGACGTATCCACGAATTGTTACGTAATCAGTTGTTTGATTCAGGCAACTTGGGAAACCCAGCCATACTGATAATTTATGGAGTTTAATTCGCGGCTCTTCATAGAATAAGATAGGATATTCATGTTTATCCCCGTGAATGGGAAAACCTAGGGGGTTAACACACGGGCAATCGTCAGTTCACCTCGCGCCCACTGTCGGGTTCAAAGGTGATTGCGCAATCTCGGTTTTTTGGTTATTTTTGGGGGAATTAGTCGGTTCTAGAATGTGAATGACGAAGAATTGGAAACCAGATGTCGATTCAACCACAGAAGCAATGTATGAGGTTTGATGCTGAACCCTTTCGGTGCCCAATTGTTCATATTTCAAGTTCTACCACCGCGTCTGGGGTTAAAGCAAGTCGTCCGAAGAAAATGGTATTGACGTCATCTTTTATGACGTTTGATCTTGCAAGATTCAACAAACCGTGTCGTCTGCAAAGTGGTTTGGTGGAGTTGATAACGGAAAGTATAATTTTTAACTTAATAATAAAGAAAATAATTATTCATGAATATTACAAGTTGTGGAAAAGCGATCTGGGATCAGACAATTCATGTTTTTTATTCATATTTTTTACCGAGCCCAGTCCATGATGGAGTCGCCAACAAAATTGTTTTATAGCCTAAACTGAAATGACTATGGACCTGTAGCCATTTCAGACCTGTAGCGTTAACTATTCGGCCATATGACCGGTATAGGATTTTTATCCTTGTTAATGGGAAACCAAGGGGGTTAACACACGGGCAATCGTCAGATTACCTCGCGCCCATCGTCGGGTTACCTTAGCTATTAGGATAGGATATTCATGTTTATCCCCGTAAATGGGAAAACCAAGGGGGTTAACACACGGGCAATCGTCAGATCACCTCGCGTCCACCGTCGGGTTACCTTAGCTATTAGGATAGGATATTCATGTTTATCCCCGTAAATGGGAAAACCAAGGGGGTTAACACACGGGCAATCGTCAGATTACCTCGCGCCCATCGTCGGGTTACCTTAGCTATTAGGATAGGATATTCATGTTTATCCCCGTGAATGGGAAAACCAAGGGGGGTTTATCACACGGACAATCGTCAGATCATCTCTCGCCGATGTCAATAAAGTGCTTTTTTTAAAACAGAACCCTCTTAATCCTGCAACCTTTCAGCTGCCTTTAACAAACTGTGTTATGTGAACAATAACCATAGACCCGCATAATCAAATGTCACACGAAACATAAACAATAGAAGCCACGAATACCTTTCTATGAGCGCCACCGGGTCTTGGTATTTCATTCTCAGATAAGTGTCGAACGCTGATCGCACTTTAGCGCCCTCATCCGAGTATTTGGGCGGAGCTTCATCTGTTGGTGGTTGTGTGACGTCATAATGGGGGTTATGACGTACAATGGGGAATTATCACATATGGGGTTGTGTGACGTTATAATGGGGAATTGTCACATATGGGGTTGTGTGACGTTATAATGGGGTTGTGTGACGTTATAATGGGATTGTGTGACGTTATAATGGGCAATTATCACATATGGGTTGTGTGACGTTATAATGGGGTTGTGTGACGTTATAATGGGTAATTATCACATATGGGTGGGGATAATATGTATCATCGACATAGTTAGTTTATTAGTTGTTTATCAGCAAATGAGGCAATACTAAACATTCCGACCACTAGTTAACTGGACTCCCATCCACAAGGTTAATATTCTATTCATATAAATATCATTTTCATCCACTGTACACAAGGGTGGTGAATATTTTAGTTCACCGAGGTAAGTTTCGAACCCACGATGGGCTCATTAACCATTCGGCCACACGATTGTACAGTGGTCCACGGGGCAGGGCATTTTAACGCGATCTCGTTATTTAATCTTTTATATCGTCGTCTATTACGGTTGTGTGGCCGAATGGTTAACGCGACCGATACATATACCGACTCTTGTACAAAAAACGGTCCTGGTGACGAGCCCATCATGGGTTGAAACTTTGCTCGGTAAAAAAAAATATATATATATATCGTCGTCTATTCATCGCATCATTACCCAGCAAAGCAAGACTGTAAACAAAGTTTCGCTCAATTTCGTCAAATTCTGCTCTGGCGGAAGTCGATATTATTTCGTATAACCGTGCGGTGGCGGTGCGGAGCTGTTCAGTTTCATTCTCACTTCCATTTTCTGCAAAACAATGTTCATTGTTACGTGTTGTAATGACCTAAATATGACGTCATATTACCGTCACTATGGAAACCACGGTTGAATACAGCGCAATGCAACAGCATGACGTGGTCGTTGGTGATTGGCCATCGGCTCAGTTCGAGAACCACCAATTTTGACCAATTACGTTTCAATAAATCGACCTGAGGATAAAACACATAAATTCAATATTTTAGAAAAAAATTAAATTAAAGTTATAATTTAGACAAAATTCTGACAAATTTATTCATTAAACAATTATGTTATTAATTTGGGTTGTGTAAATTAATGAATTTATATTATCAATTTTATAACTAGTTAATGACATTACTAATCGGAAAAGCACAAAGTTGAAATGTGCTGACCTGTTGAACCTTAAACCCGATACATCACATAATATGACCATATGAGCCATGCTATTTGTGTTTTGTTTGTAAATTTAGTTATTTCCGTAGATTGAAACTTTGCAGCAAAACAACAAAATTATCGATAATTCGAGTAAAAATTTTCACAAAAATTTCGAATTCTCGACAAGAGGGATTATTGCGTCATGAATTGCGTCGCGACATAACACACCCAGAAATGACGTATATAAAGTAAGTTTCATAAATATTTTATTTCTGACGTCACCGCATCTTGACAATACTTACTCGCATTACGTCATCAAACGACATCATCTCATGACGTAGTGCATACGTCATAATTCACTCACCCTATCCGCGCTCGACATCTGGTTGAAAGGAGGACAAGTGGAAACCCAGTGTTTGGTGCACCGGAGCGACTTGTGTGCCACATCGGCCATCGTGGCGCCCAGGTACGCCCCAAGGAAGGGGTTGAAGGGGGCGCTGGGGTACGTGGGGGTGAGACTGGGTGAATAGGGGGTTAGTGGTGGGTTCGAATAAGGTGGAAATTAATACGTGTACCGCTCCATATACGGTCTTACTAACAAGACCACCATGGGTTCGAAACTCAGAGCTGAATCATTTTTTTTAACCGAGCCAAGTTTCGAACCCATACAACCGTACACATAGAGCTGAATTACCTTGGAAGCCTCGGGTAAATCGGTCGTCGCAACATTAGTGGTTCGTTTATCTGAATCATGGCCGCGCGTTGGCGCTGAAGAGCTTCGCACCAGTTCTGAGCCAAAAGCGTACCGACCACGTGATCGCTTGTACCTGGGAATAAAAGACTTGGATTTATAAAAAAAATTAATTGTTTTAAAGATGGCGTCTCTTTGTTTGTCAAGGGCCAAGCTTCGAACCCATGATACGTCATAACTAAGATTGCTTTTACACAATCGTCATATGAATGGGTCGAGTTGACCCTATTTGTTCTGTCAATAATTTCCATTGTCACATTTTATTTAAATATAACAAACATTGGTGATCCTTCTTCAGAATTTTGGAACTGAAATAACAAACATATTAAATATCTCATTCCAACCCCCGATATATTGCAATATGTATTAAGGTCAGGTTTCTTCCCCCAATATATCGTGTGTTTCCCATGTGTATTAACTGCTGTGGTTTTTCTGCATGATCCTGTGGAATTATTTTTACCATCATGTTTAGATACTTGTTGTTTACCAGCTACCCTGGTTGTTTTACTGATGTGATGATAGCAGTTCGGCCATTTTTCCTTCTTTATTTTAAAACTGTTTTTTATTCGTTAGTTTAACGAAGGAGCGAGAAAATAAATTTTACCTTGAATTCCCATGCTCGATGACGTATGCGAAACTGTAGGGAAACTCCCTGATGACGTCACTGGATGAATATCGCAAGGGACATTGGTGGTGGTGTCTGGTGACGCAATGCGCGTAGCAGTCGGAACTCGACCTAGGGATCACGGGTTAAAGTATATCGGCATGGTATGACCCCGGGTTAAAGTATATCGGCATAGTATGACCCCGGGTTAAAGTATATCGGCATAGTATGACCCCGGGTTAAAGTATATCGGCATAGTATGACCCCGGGTTAAAGTATATCGGCATAGTATGACCCCGGGTTAAAGTATATCGGCATGGTATGACCACGGGTTAAAGTATATCGGCATGGTATGATCACGGGTTAAAGTATATCGGCATAGTATGACCCCGGGTTAAAGTATATCGGCATGGTATGACCACGGGTTAAAGTATATCGGCATGGTATGACCACGGGTTAAAGTATATCGGCATAGTATGACCCCAGGTTAAAGTATATCGGCATAGTATGACCACGGGTTAAAGTATATCGGCATGGTATGACCACGGGTTAAAGTATATCGGCATGGTATGACCACGGGTTAAAGTATATCGGCATGGTATGACCACGGGTTAAAGTATATCGGCATGGTATGATCACGGGTTAAAGTATATCGGCATGGTATGACTATAAACGATGATATCGTATTGAAACACTGACCACACACATTATAGAATATGATATTCAGGATTATCCCCGTGGGAAAACCAAGGAGGTTAACACACGGGCAATCGTCAGATCACCTCGCGCCCATCGTCGGGTTACCATAGCTATTGCAGTGTGTTGTGTATGATTCACATGTTCCTTCAATTCGGTAGAACCCATTAATCCGCTGGGTTCAGGCAATGTCCGTAAAGTGCCTTGTTCAAGGAAACAACCGACTAGCTAGCGGTTGGCTTCGTTCCAACAATTCTCCGGTTCTGGCGGCTTACGTTCCTACCGACCAAGTCCAAAAATCAACTTAGTTAATGTTAAATTGAGTCCTTGGCATTTGAAGTCGGATCCGAAAAACAAGGAAATTGTTTGATTGACTTCAGATGGAAATACCAGATCTCAGTTGGTTTATAACAATATTGGTTTCTATGGAATTATGGTTTGAAGTTTAATTTTGCAAATAACATAAGAAACAAATTATGATGGTTATATTTGATCCAACTTATTACTGATGCCCTTTCACCTACTTTTTACGCTTTCCTTCACTGGTTCGTTTCGACTTGATTTGTGGGGATTTCCGTCGATCGAAGAAGAGCTCGACATCGACGTTTCCTTCGGATTTCCACCAGGATTTTGTCCCCGATACCCGGCGACCAAGAGCTCGAAATTCCGATTCGTACGAGGGCCTCGTTCATTCTGCAAATCGTCGATGTTAAGATATTTCGAAGTCAAGCTTGTAATTGCAAGTAATTACAAATAGAAAAATAAACTTTGCAACATAAAGTACCCAATATCTCATATGTTAATTTAATGAAATAAAATTAACCAGCGTTTATCATAATAAAAACGGACTCAGTAAAGAGACCATCTGTTAGCGCGGTAAGAAAAAAACATTATAGATTTTGAATTGTATATGTGAGAAAAACACAAAGTCAAAATAATAATTTTATTTAAATTATCAATTATTTTGCGCTCACACTATCTTCCCACCGCATGCTTAATACTTCTGCGCACACCCGATAAGAAAAATATATGATTTTGACTTAAACAAACCAACATTGACGTAGTTACTAGATTCATTGTGGATAAATTGTGGTGCGACCGGATAAATGTTGGGACGGATTCAAAAGATTTCTTTAGAAAATCCACTTCAGTGACCATTTTAGTCGGGTAGTGAAGAAAATAACCCGATAAGAATGATTTTGACTGGTATATGAGTGATGTGAAAAGACCAAACAAATCATGTCACTTACCTGAACTGATTCCTCTTTCATATCGACTCTCAAGCATTTCTCCAATCTACACGATCTGCACTGGTTCCTATGCGCCTTGTCGACCCGACAGTGACCTTTTATTGACCCCTGTGTAGATGACAAGTTGTTATCGGTTGGTGGACTCAGCAATTACATATTAGTTGTTGTGGATCCAATGATCCCGGGTTCGAAACCTTGGGTCAAAATAAACAGAGACATTTAATTCAACATCAATTAAACAAACTAGACCGTGGCATATTTAGCCAAACGTTTTGGGGGAAAGGGGGGCTTAAAAGTGCGGTTTGACGTCCGGCGATCGAATTTGTTAGACGCCAACCGTGATTAAAAGGTTTAATGCGGGTTGCCCACTAACCAGAGTGAAAAGTAACACACCCCACCATCCATCCATTTTATTATTTTTATATGCTAATACCGTTTTTGTATAGTCGGTAATTCCGTATATGTATCGGTGGCCACTCGTCCAAACCACCGTACAATTCATACATGCTATTCATTACACGTTGCCGGCGTAATCAGCGTCACAAGCTTCTAGGGTCGCACGTATCGACACCCCTTTAATTCAAAACTTACTTGTGCGGTTGTAGTTCATAACCCATCGACATTTGTATCTTTCACAAACATAGAAATAAAATCAACACTCAGAAGTCTGACACATGCATGCTGATATACGTATCACTATGTTCGGTTGTGTGACCGAATTGTTAACGCCACCGATACATATACTAATTTTATACAAAACCGGTCTTACTGACGAGCCCATCATGGGTTCAAAACGAAGCCTAGTAACAAACAAAACACCTACAACCATGGAACCAAACAAGAACTACATTGAACAAACTAGATCGTAACATATTCAGTCCAACGTTTTTTGGGGAAAGAATACATATAGAATTATACACAGCCCATCATGGGTTAAAAACGAACCCAGTAACAAAATACCTACAACCATGACACCCAACAAGCACCACCCACCTTACAAACATATTTCCGATGTCGCCTGATACTTCGTTTGAAGAATCCACTGCAGCCATCACAGGCGTACACCCCGTAGTGCTTGCCCGAGCTTCGATCTCCGCATACCCGGCATAAGATGTCCAATATCCGACCTGCGGGGGATTAGGATAGGTATGATAGGGACGCAATTAAGCACTAGACCAGGGATGTCCGACCTGCGGCCCACCTGAGATTTTTGTGCGGCCCGCTATAGTCATTTTTACTCCAAGTAGTATTTTGAACTTTAAATCTTAGCCTAATTAAAATGTATCAGACAGCTTTTAGGGGCACGGCAATAGTAGGCTATAAGTATGGGAGCAACAGGAATACAGAATTATAAATTAATGATTTTTAATTGTTGCTTTATGTACCAATTTTTCTTGAAATTTAATAGTTTCTGCGGCACATTGAATTATTTCAAGTTAATATGCGGCCCACTACAATAAAATGTTGGACATCCCTGCTGCACTAGACTAATCTGTCGGACTAAACTGATTAACAGCTGAACAGCGTAAAACGGTTCGCTTGCTGGGTTACTACGTCGCCTTTCAACCGAATGGTTGCACGTTTGAAACCACGCGTTGTCTAATCAGTTATGTCCTTGGGCAAGGCACTTTATGGACATTGCCTGAACCCAGCGGATTAATAGGTTCTACCAAATTGAAGGAACGTGTCTATCATATACAACACACTGCAATAGCTCCGGTAACCCGACGATGGGCACGAGGTGATCTGACGATTGCCCGTGTGGTAACGCTGCTTGCTTTTTTCCCATTTACGGGGATAAACATGAACATTCTACACTTAGTATCTACACCATTTTATTATTACACCTGTAACTACAATCAATTTTCCGTCATAATGGAACGTGTTACGTCATACAGGGATTTTAATCTAATATATATGCAAGTTACATCACAATACCAGTTGTTACGTCATAAGAACTTAACATTTTTCCTAACCCTGGTTTAACCACGTTTTAAACAGCCGATCTTAAACTAAAACGGTCGCGCGTTCGAAACTCGCTTTATAACTACGCGGTCTGATATAGTATTCGGTCACAAGGCATCATTAAGTGCCAACTGTTAAAAAATAAACAATTTCCGCAATATTATTCTGTAAATCGCGCTACTACAAACAAGAAATACAAAAATCGACGAAATTATTTCTCATTAAACAACTTCTAGAAAATATTACAAAAAACTTCGTCGCCACAAATCTTACGTACTTACTTTTTTTCGGAGTGACGAATACACCTACGTCATCCCACGACGTCATATTTGATGACGTAGAAGCCATGTTTAAAATGATTGAAATATTGAAAGCCAATGTGTTAAGTATAACCACCCTTCTTCTAATTTGAAGATTAGTTTAATTAAGCGTGGATAATCCACCAAGCTCTAACTTGCCTTGGTGCGGCGCGCTGTGCCTGTGTATGCGCGCCGGTTTATAAGCGCTGTAGTAGCAACGCTGTAGTAGAATCGTCAGGCATGGGGTTTTTGTTAATTTAAAACATATCCCGGTTATACGGCCGGGGTCTTATCTGCACTTGTTAACCCCCCCCCCCGAAGGAAGCACTGCATTCATTGATATTTCCCCCCCCCCCCCCCAATAGCGGTCCTAATACAACTGGGTCAAGGTTGATCACCCATTCTCACCATAAACCCACGCTAATGGGCCGCTGATATGACAACCAATTTAATAATCAACCACATTGTATTACAACCACTTTGTATTACAACCACCTGTATAACAGCCGCTATACCTCACACCGTGTTAAGCATTCGTCGGACTTGCATCGTAATATCCGGGGGTATTGACTGAAACCGACAGCCACACAATAATATGTTGCCCATAATAACCACTGAATCGGTTTTAACGAAAAAAATTAACATTTTCCCTGGTATAGTCTATTGTATCCTTTTTATGACTTGAATGGCGCAGCTAGAGGTTCGGTGTTAAGACATTATTTTTCCGATGCTATGATAAGACCTTTTATAATTTGAAATCAGTGGCGCTGTTAGACAGGTTCTATGATTAAGACATTTAATACCGTTTTGATTACAAACTTAATTAACATTCGTATTTCGCGTTTTATTGTTACGTCACACAATGTCATAAACTAAGGAGTTGTACGTCACAATATCCATGATGCTAATACGTCATAATCGAAATCACCGAAGCGTGAAATTGTTAGATAATCGAAATTTTCACACGTTGTTCGAGCATAATCATGATTCGAATCGGATGCTTATGATGTCATAATGCGGATATATCAGACAACTCTAGGGATTATGACGTAATACTTACTTAACAAGGGGTAAGTTTGAAAATCGGGAAATTAAAATTTTCTCGATGAAAAAGTTAAAAATTGGAAATTCTGAAAAAGTTGGAAAAAAAAAGATTCAACTCGGAGATTTGAAGTAGTTTGTTGGGAAAACAAACGATTTTGATGAAATTAGTGGATGAGGTAATGATGAATAAGTTGTTATTTTTATGAGGTTTTTTGAGAATAAAAACAGATGGATTGTTTGATAACTTGAATAGAAAAGAACAGATTTCGATAATGTCAAACAATATTTTTAGTTTAGTTTTTAAATAAACAACGTCAACAGAACATTCTATAAATGGGAAACAGAAGGAGCTTAATTGAGGATATTATAAACATGGAAATCTTATATTTTCCCACCTGACTGATCATAACCACCCATACGTCATATCCACTTGGCAACCTTCCGTTCCCATACGCCATAATGACTCTCAAGTACGTCATAAGCGTGGGAAAATCCTTCAATCAAATTGCAGGTTATGCAAATAAATGTCAATCGTTTTTTAAAGAAATCATCAATTAATGTTTTAAGTGAATGAAGAGAAAAAAACATATTTGAAAACCGTTGATAATTATATTAAAGTCAAAGAGTTTTTAATATTGAAACATATTTTTAAATTGTTTTTTAAAATGCTACAAATAAAAGTACTCGGTTGACGTCATTAAATCTTTGTCTCCAAGGAGATTCGACCGGGAAGTGACGTAACAGTGTCAAACGCGATTTGCGATAATCGGCGATTATTTTGTAACAATTTCGTTTGTTCTTTACAATAAGCTTCAAAGCGAAACTATTTAAAGATAATTCGTGGTTAACACTGGGCAACACTGAATAAAAATATATATTTAAAAAATAATAATCACTATTCCAGGGTTTATATTGAAACCGTAGCTTTACCGGTGTACAAGCTTAAAGGAATTCACAAATAAATACTCAAGTATGATATTCCTGTTTATCCCCGTGAATGGGAAAACCAAGGGGGTTAACACACGGGCAATCGTCAGATCACCTCGCGCCCACCGTCGGGTTACCGGAGCTATTGCAGTGTGCTGTATATGATAAACACGTTCCTTTAATTTAGTAGAACCCATTAATCCGCTGGGTTCAGGCAATGTCCGTAAAGTGCCTTGCCCAAGGACACAACCAACTAGCTAGTGACCAGTTTCGCACCTGCAACCTTTTGGTTACCTACACACCACCGACGCTTTTACGGATTAAAAATATATAGTTCGTAAAAGTACCTAGAAAGCCTTACCTGGATAAGCGCACCACCTGTCAATCACTTACCACGCGGCTCGCTTAAACAGGTTTCAAGGTCCAAACTACCAACCGCCATATTTCAATTGACACCCCAGGTGGTACAATAAAGACCAACGCGTATTGACTTTTCTATACCTTAGCAGGGATGCTTTAATTGGTTGTCGTCACAAGCTACATTGTGACATGTTATATTGTGACGTCAAACAATACCGTTTATTCCATGTGTTTAAAATAGTATCAGTTAATGTATAGTGCTCAGTACAACACCTAGTGGTGGAAATATTGAGGACCTGGTGGTAAAACAGAATATTAGGTTAATAAACGCAAGGGGAATTCCCCGAAACAGTGAAAAACTAAATTAGGCATTTTTACAGAAATTCAGCTTCTTTTAACAATAGCGATTAATTAACAATTTAACAAAGTAATACAATTCTTCCGGAAATTCGGTAAAAATGACGATTTGGATATGGATAGGATATAAATGTTTATCCCCGTGAATGGGAAAAACCAAGGGGGTTATCACACGGGCAATCGTCAGATCACCTCGCGCCCACCGTCGGGTTACCGGAGCTATTGCAGTGTGTTGTATATAATAGAAACGTTCCTTCAATTTGGTAGAACCCATTAATCCGCTGGGTTTAGGCAATGTCTGTTAAGTGCCTTGCCCAAGTACACAACCGACTAGCTAGCGACCAGTTTCGCACCTTCAACCTTTCGATTGAAAGGCGACGCACTTAACCGCTAGACCAACCGGCCGGACAAATTTGAATAATGATTCTAACAAGGCTTCGAAGGGTCTGCTATGTTTAAAGTTTATTTTAACGATTGTTTGTTTTGCAATCTTTATCTGTCCCCCACATTATACTTTGTTTCACTTGCTATCATTTAATACTATGATAAAATATAAACAAACTAACTAAAATCCAGCCTTAGTTTGTGGCTAGGCGATTCATTTAAATCAAGGAGTGGCCAACTTCTATAGTCGGCAGCCAAATGTGGGAACATTAAGTTCTTGGTAGGCAGGACTATTACATGAATAGTATTCAATATCTTAAGTACAGGGTATGGTTAGATACAGTGTGCGGGCCGGTCAAAATCCCTTCACGGGTCGTATGTTACCCATGCCTGGGTTAATTGGTATTGCACCAATGTTATGCGGTAAAATCGTACGCGTAACTTTTGTCAGCGTGATAGTACGAAATACGTACCAAAGCATTACATTACGCATGAATCCTCCATAGGTTGTGGTATGAAGCACAATTTGTTCCCGGGCTGTTGGGAAATATGGCAGGAAATAGAAAAAACGAAATGTTTGTCGTTGATCAATGGCTTATTGTTATTATTAAAGACATTATAATATAAATATTGCTTAGCTTTGTAAAAAAGTGGATTACATTTAAATAAATATCGATATTGATATATATTAATTAAACTGATTAAGCGACCCTGTAGTTAAAATGGAAATATACAAAAAAAATTATTTCCAGCAGTATATACTAACGCTGTGTGGAAATTTACGCAGTGAAGCGTGATCAAAACAATGGCGTCGTCTGCTAGTCAAGGTTTCTAGCAGATTTGTCTGCGGAGGGAACTTTCAAATCCATGATCGGCTTGACCGTATTTGCATATAATTTGCATATAATATATCGGATGAGTTAACCATTCGGTCGCATGGCCGTACAACCGGTATGTCTAACCCGTGTATGCGGAAATGCAAGGGGCGTTACCACACGGGCATCTTTCATATTCACTCGCGTATAAGCAAGAGGGATGTTATTACACGGGCTAAATTTAGATTATCCCTCTACCAACGAATACAGTGTGTTGTATATGATCGAGCAGATAATTAAACGTATTTATCCATGTTTACACAGGCGATTACCCGTGTGTTAACCTCTTGGTTTTCCCATTCGCGGGGATAAACATGAATATCCGAAAATAACACAACGAAATGCGATGATTTTTTTTATTCCATAAATGCGGGCGAATAAAAATGGAACTATGATATGAAAGTAAATTGTAAAAATGTCAGGAAAGGAAAAAGGTCACGAACGGTTTTCCACAGACTTATTGTTGGTATGAAAGATAATTATGGGTCCCATTTGGAAAAATGGGACACATATTGTTTTTGTCCGTTTTTTTTTTTCTTTTTTTTTTTTTTTTTTTCCTTTTTTTTTTTCGTCAAACGCTTGACAGGCATGGTCTTGTGGCAACGACATCTACCAAAAGGGTAATGGAATCGCAATAAAACTTTGTCGTGTGTTAGATCACATGGTCTTAGATGTGCACGGATCAAAATTTTGCGGAATATACTGAGGGGAATTCCCCTGGGAGGTGAAAAACCAAAACGGTATCTTTTTTTAAAAAAATAGCTTTCTTGGGCATAGCGCTTGAACAACTACTCCAATTTCAATTAGATTTGGTAAACTGTAAGTGCATTAGCCACTGATATACCACTTAAAAGAATTAAAAAAATTACTCAGGGAAATACCCTAAAATTAAGATTTTGTTTTCAAATCATGATTGTGACAGGCATGGCTTGTGGCAACGACACCTACCAGAAGGAGTAATGGAATGGCAATACAACTTAGTCATTTATTAGACAACATGGTCTAGATGTGCATAAACCGAAATTTTGGGGCATATACCCAGGGGAATTACCCTTGGAGGTGAAAAACCAAAACGGTATCTTTTTTTAAAAAAATTACCTTTTTTAGGCATAGCGCTTGAACGGCTACTCCAATTTCAATTACATTTGGTAAACTGTAAGTGCATTAGCCACTGATATACCACTTAAAAGAATTTAAAAAAATACCTAGGGAAATACCCTAAAATAAGATTTTGTTTTCAAATCATGATTGTGACAGGCATGGCTTGTGTCAACGACACCTACCAGAAGGAGTAATGGAAAGGCAAAACAACTTAGTCATTTGTTAGACAACATGGTCTAGATATGCATAAGCCAAAATTTTGGGGCATATACCCAGGGGAATTCCCCTGGGAGGTGAAAAACCAAAACGGTATCTTTTTTTTAAAAAAATACCTTTTGTAGGCATAGCGCTTGAACGGCTACTCCAATTTCAATTAGATTTAGTAAACTGTAAGTGCATTAACCATTGATATATCCCTTGAAAGAATTAAAAAAATTACCCAGGGAAATACCCTAAAAATAAGATTTTGTTTTCAAATCATGATTGTGACAGGCATGGGTTGTAGCACCGACATCTATCAGAAGGAGTAATGGAATTGCAATAAAACTTTGTCATTTGTTAGACAACATGGCCTAGATTTGAAAAAACTAAAATTTTGGGTAATATAACCAGGGGGATTTCCCTGAGACGTTAAAAACCAAAACAATATTTTTTTCTAAAAAAATGAGCTTTTTTTGCGCATAGCTCTTAAACTGTAAATCCAGTTTGAATCAAATTTGATAAAATGTAAGTGCATTAGTAACTGATTTAACACTTAAAAGAAATAAAAAAATTACCTAGGGAAATACCCTAAAAATAAGCTTTTGTTGTCCAATTATGATTGTGACAGGCATGTTATGTCGCCCTGACATCTACAAGAAGAAAAAAATGTATGCTCAATCCAACTTTTTTATTTGTTAGACAACATGGCCTAGATATGCAGAAACCAAAATTTTGGCTAATATATCTAGAGGAATTCCCCTGAGACGTTAATAACCAAAACGGTATTTTTGCATATCGCTTAAACGGCAGCTCCAATTTGAATCAGATTTGGTAAAATGTTAGACATTTAAACACTCTGTTCCAATTAAAAAAATCATTTATTAGGGTATTTCCTTTAAAAACGCAGATATTTTCCTGAATTATGATTGTGACAGGCATGCCATATCGTACAAACATCTTCAACAAGGAGTTGACAAATCAGACAAGGAATTGACTAATCAGAATAAAACATTAAGAATTGTTATACAACATAACCCACATAGGTAAAAACAGAAACGTACGTACTAAACCCAGTAGAAACTTATCTAATAAACCCAGTAATTCCCTGAAACCACGAAAAACGCTTAAAAGAAAGCTTTTATTTAAAACATTTGTGGTGAAATGTTCGTAAATCTAACACGATTGTTCTTTTTTTATCTACACATGGAGAAAGAAGTTTGGTTTGATAACTATGGGACCCATGCGTTTATGCTTGCAGAAACAAACTACATACTCAGTGTATAAAATACAAAATGTTGTTAGGGACCCTGTATAGCATGAATATATGGCATACGACATGTGTTTTACGAATGGTGGTGGTTAAACACGTGGTTGACACTCTCTAGTATAACATAAGTGTTCTAACATTGCTGAACTTTGTAAAAGTGGATTATTTTTAAAGTAATATCAATATTGCGATTTATATTAATTAATGAGATTAAGTTACATAACAAAAAAACTCGAAAACCGTGATCATATGCATTTTGAACTAGTGTTTTGACAACTGTTTATATTACATTACGTCATATTTAATATTTTTAATGATTAAAAAAAGGAAAATAATCCAACCTGATTCACAATGATAAAAATGAAAGTTAAAGGTACCAAATGGCTAAAATTACGGTTTGATATATTATATTTTCAGAGATTGATTTCTAACCCGAATCAAAATGATTACTGTGACAAAATATTGGATATTCTCAAGCTTAAAAGTGCATTTCATAATTTGAATTCTGGCTTTTAAAGTAATGTTTGTGCAAATCTTCTGTTTTATTGCAGATTGAATAAAGATGAACCGCAGTGCTGAAGTTGAAGTGGAACAGACAACAAGGGAAGATGCGGGATATTGAGTTTCAGTTGAATCATCTGGGCGAAGTACAATGTATTTATATTGAAACCACGAAGTATGAGGTGAATGGTGTGATGTTGCTTAACCAATGATGATGTTTCGTCACGAGTCAATTAAGCCTCCAGACTAATTATGTGGTACTACGTCATTTCTGGACAATTCCACATAAAATTGATTGGTTTCGATAACTAAACTGTTTCGATAAGTAAGCTGCAAAAGGACTTCAACTAGGATAGGATATTAATATTTATTCCCGTGAATGGGAAAACACAAGGGGGTTAACACGCGGGCAATCGTCAGATAACCTCGCGCCCACCGTCGGGTTACCAGAGCTATTGCAGTGTGTTGTACATGATAAACAAGTTCCTTCAATTTGGTAGAAACCATTAATCCGCTGCGTTCATGCAATGTCCGTTAAATACCTTGCCCAAAGACACAACCAACTAGCTAGTGACTAGTTTCGAAACTGCAACCCTTCGATTAAAAGGCGTCACACTAAACCACACTAATCGATAGAACAAATGTCGATAGAACAAAAACATTAACTAGTATTTGAAATTCTAATCAAAATATCTAGAATTTGAAAGCAAATTCAAATTACTCCAACCTTGTATTTATTTTCTTCTCAGTTTCATTTCGGCAATTTTAAGTGAGTAAAAATAACCCTTCCAAGGTTGCCAGTTAACACCATCAGCGAATGTTGTATGTGTTCCGCGTAGGTAAAGACCATTCAAGTTGGCTAGGTGGCAGGCTCCATACCACCATCCGCCTTTGTACCGTTGAGCGCAATTTGAAGTCCAACTATCCTGGTCGCGGTCTTTGGTTGAAAACTTGTAGTTTGATTGCATGGCATCACCTATACGGAGATAAATACACTGATAGGAAATGGGGGTTTTCGAAATATTCAAAGTATTCGAAATATTCAAAATAAATATTCAAACCACATAGTAATATGGAATTGCTCCTTATGCAAGACAAAAATAATTATTTTATTGGGCAATAATTTCGCCGACTCAAGTAATGATGGAGATTTATATATTCACATGTGGTTGATTGACAAGACATATTACAGGCGTTCTAGGAATCCAAGTTTTTTAGGAATCTCAAAAGAAATCCAAAGGTTTAGAGGCTCATGAATATAAACTGATGACAAAAATAGAATTGATGACTCTTCAACATTGCAATAGCTCAGATACTGGGCTTTTAGGGGCGCATAATCTGTGAATGTTGCGTATACACTGTCACTTGTCTTACACCTGGATACCGGGTTAAGATGGTAGCAATTGAAGATGCTGAAATAGGAGATGAAATTCATGTTTATCCCAGTGAATGGAAAAAGCCAAGGGGTTACCACACGGGTAATCGTCAGATCACCTCGCGCCCACCGTCGGGCTAACTATTGCAGTGTGTTGTATATGAAATTAGCGAAATTTGTTGAATATTTTGAAAGTTACCTGCAGTTCCCTGATAACCAGCTACACGCAGTGAATAAAACGGAGGCCCCGAAACGACGAAGGTGCTGGAAATACATGTTTGTTTGGATGTAAATGTTGTACATTTACGTCGATTCTACCTACCTGTATGTTGCATACGCTTTTTCGCCTTCAAAATCTTCCAAATCGACCCGCATTTCATACTCGTCATCTTTCGTTAAGTTGTGAATTGTGTCCAAACCTATTATAGTGCAATGGTAATTCCTGAAACTTTTGATTTTGAGGGTTAACCAAATCCAAACCTATTTGTAGAGCGTAATTGTGGGAAACTTGTTAATATTTTAGGGTCAACCAAATAAAGATATCGCTTTTCTGATGCTTAAAAAAGAAAATATGGAAATTTTACCAAGCCAGAATTCGTCATCCAATTTTCCGAACCCTGAAACATAATCGTCCCAACCACGAAAGAAATCTTCAGTTCCGTTGACGCGCTTTTGAAAAACCTGAAACGTTGATATGATAATCATGTTTATCCCCGTTAATGGGAAACCAAGGGGGTTAACACACGGGCAATCGTCAGATCACCTCGCGCCCACCGTCGGGTTACCGGAGCTATTTCAGTTTGTTGCGTATGATTTACATGTTCCTTCAATTTGGTAGAACCCATTTATCCGCTGGGTTAAGGCAGTGTCCGTTAAGTGCCTTTCCCAAAGACACAGCCAACTATAGATAGAAGCCAGTTTCGAATTTGCATCCTTTCTGTTGAAAAGCGTCGCACTAGCCCACCAGACTAATCAGTAAGAATAAATAATATCGAAATCGTGGGTTTTATCGGTGCACTTATAAGTTATCACTTTTATGCATTTTAAATTAATTTTTATTAAAGTTTATGGTTCAAACATATATTTGTGTAAGTTACTGTGTAACTTTAAAGTTGAAGATAAAATGTTTTATCTCGCTATACTTACAATCCAGCCTCCGCCGTCAGTTACCACGTCGCAGTACACTTGGACGCCAACATTAGCATCTTGGTACGGGAATATGGTGTAGACTCCTCCGTTGGACCAGTTCGGCTTTTTGGTGGAGACGTCTCCGCACGATCGTGGTTTCATTATTGCCGATGAAGCATTCTGGGTTCGCACGCCAAGCACATGGCCACACTCCATTCGACACGATTCAAGAGTAACTTGGCATTGTACAAACCAAACCAGAGTAAGGACAACGAATATGGACCCAATTAAACCCATTTTACTATGCTATTATTCTTCAAATAACATATTAATTGATATTTATGCTTGGTAGATGTAAAGAAATGTGGTACCTTGCAAAGTCTGACAATATATTTGCAAAAAAAAGACTTTTCGCTGGGTTATTTTAGCTTTCACTTACCCCACCAATAATACGGATTTAACCGTTAGAATCTTGTAATATCAAATGCCGATCCGCTAGATTCATGCGAAGGCCGCTAAGTGCTTTTCCAAGGATGTTTCCGACCAGCGTTTTCTCGCAATCTCTCTGTCTTCATCTTTGAGACCCAAATAATCGAAAAGATTTTCAACCCCCAGTTTAATTCGATTAGTCTGATGAGTTAATACGGCGCCTTTCAACCGAAAGGTTGCAGGTTGAAAACTGGTCGCTAGCTAGTCGGTTGTGTCCTTGGATAAGGCACTTTACGGATATTGGCTGAACCCAGCGGATTAATGGGTTCTACCAAATTGAAGGAACGTGTCTATCATACTCGACACACTGCAATAGCTTTGGTAACCCGACGGCGAGGTGATCTGACGATTGCCTGTGTGGTAACGCTTTATAGAAACAGTTTAGTTATCGAAACCAATCTATTTTATGTGGAATTGTCCAAGAATGACGTAGCAACACATAATTAGTCTTAAAGCCTAATTGACTCGTGACGAAACATCATCATCGGTTAAGCAACACCACACCATTTACCTCATACTTCGTGGCGTTCAAGGAAAATTTGCGGTTTTGCTGCAGAATGATGTATGTTCTCGTATATACGTGCAGTGGTTACCTAACATGGTAGGATAGGGTGCGGTCGTTTGTTCAAATGGTTATATAACGCAACCAATACATATACCGACTTTTATACAAAACACGGTTTTAGTGACGAGCTTATCATGGGTTCGAAACTTGGCTCGGTAAAAAACAAAAAAACATGGTAGGATAGGATATTCATGTTTATCCCCTTTAATAGGAAAACGCAAGGGGGTTAACACACGTCTTTATTCAACCAGTCTGCAATAAAACAGAAGATTTGCACAAACGTTACTTTAAAAGCCAGACTTCAAATTATGAAATCCAATTTTAAGCTTGAGAATCAAATCTATTAATTTGTTACAGAGGTGATCAGTGTGTTTTTGGTTAGATATCATTTCCTAAAAATATAATATATCCAACGTAATTTTAGCCATTTGTATCAATATCTATTGCATGGTTCCATTTTTATTCGCCAATAAAAATTAAAAGTTGTCCTTGTCCCTGAATTTTTGATTGGGATAGGCATGCTATGTCGCACTGACATCTCCTACAGAAGTTTTCGTGGTAGATGATAGCGCTGTATCACTATGCAAAACACGACATTTTCAGAAATATCCCTAGGGGAATTCCCCGTGAAAGATAAAATTAAACAATATAAATTAAGATTCAATTTGGAAGGCTTATAAAATGACACTGGGTTGGAGCAATGTAAAGTGGCTTGATCAGGTGCACAGAAATACACCTAATGGCCACAGTCGAGTTGCTGGAGCTATTACAGTGTGTGGTTAATTATACATGACTTTTAATTAGGACGACTTATTAGTTACCACTTAAAAACAATATACTGCAATAACTCCAAAAAACCGACGGTGGACGCAAGGAAATTCTGAGTGCCGTATTACTACTGTGTTAACACAATTTAATTAAAACGTTGTTTTTTTTTAGATCTGCCATTTTGTAGTTTAAACTTGAATATCAGAGCGATAAATTTCTATCCGCAAGACGTCGCAGTATCCCCACATAGAAATCATAAGTATTAATGTTTACAAGTGCTTGGCAACGAAAGTTCGTTGAGTTTTGGAAATAAAATGTTCGGATTCTTAAGTTTAAATCAGTTTCCACGGTTTAAATAAGTCTTAATTAATGAAAACATGAAATTTACTTTATTTATTTTGAGAAACATGTGTTAACTAAAAGTGAAAGTAAATTCTTAATGTTTTTTATACGATAATGTACTTTTATAAATTATTTGGCAAATTAGAACAATTATTTAAATTGCCAAATTGGGCCATTTGTAAAAAAGATTAAATTTAGAATTTACTTTAACAGTAAAATTAAAAAAACCAGGCCTCATTTTTAAAAGACTAAGTAAATGACCTGTTCCTGTGCTGTGATTTGTTTCATTTAGGGTTTATTACTAGTGCAAAATGGAATAAAACTAACCATTAGGGATGACTTAAAAGTAAAATAGTTTAGACAGGGAAAAACTAAAAGGAGGGAAAGCGGGAAGAAGGGAAACTACACACTTAAATAAAGATTATGATATTAGAGTCAGTTTTACACATGGGGTTAAGGTTAGTTCTGGGGTTCAGATTAGTGTTAGGGGAAGGGTTTAAATTAATTTCCATAATTTTAGTGAGCAGTTTTCCTCTTTCCCTTCTTTTAGTGTTGCCCATTTATTTACCTGTATCCTGAAACCGAAGTGTCAGAAACAAACCGTATTACACAGCATCTGCATATCCAAGATTTGTTTAAGTCCTTTTGCACACCTTATTAATTAAAATGTTTTCAAAATTTTTAATGCTTTACAATTACTGTACTGAAATTTAATTAATACTAAAATTTCAAAAATTTATAAATTTAAAACCAGATATGCACTGGTACACATAAGATTCTGAAGAGTTAACTTCGTATGTGGTATAGGAGATCTCAGGGAAATAATGATAATTCATATTAGTATTCCCTGAATAACAGATATTTTAACAAAGTATAACCCAATGCGTGAAGTAAGGCAGTTTTCGCAAGGATATTGTGAAAGAGTTAAAAATTCCACATGCATTTGTATATTTAGTTACTCACAAATCTGCGGAACGGTGGAAATAATGGAGTGTTAGTTTTGTCACTAAGATAAGCAGGACAGGGTATATCAGGAGGGTTATATTATGGTATAAACTTATAACCCATTGTCCCGCAGATCAGTAAAGTTTTTTAGAGATACAAGATGTTGTCGAAAGTTGCTTTGCTTTCCAGTCTGTTCAATCAATTTCAATTCAATTCCATTTATTTTCAAATAATAACATACATTCGGCGATAATTAATTAACAAACAATGGAAACCAACAAATAACTAAATCCGACCAAATGCAGTGATAAAATATCTATAATTCTATATCATACATTTGCACTTAATGCAGTGAAAGATCCAAAGATCAACTAGTCAAACTGCATTAAAAGTTTCACGCCACTGTTAACTTTATGTTGAAACATTCACAGGCACAAGGCATAGAAATCATATAAAACATGACATCTGTAGCGACGAAGACGCATCTTGGGTTCGGTGACGGCCCGAAGCCGAAATCGATGGTGCGTGCGAAGCGCTGGTCCGAGGAAGTGGAGAATGCTTTCCGGTTCCAAACTGCTGGATATCGGGACGAGATCGAATACAAAATAATCAATACATACCGATAGGAGGGTTTACTCTCTGTGGGTGCACCTTTGGCGTTGTAGATAAACGCTCGGTGCTGAAGCGCGTGGCTCGAATAAGCTGACTCCGATAATCCAACTAAGCGTATTTTACTGATATCCTTACTACTTTTTAACTAGATTCATGGTTAATAACAGTGTAACAAAGCATTTTAATAAAAAAAGCGTAAAATGCACAAAAAAAAACGATATAATCAAACACATTTGCAGCAATTGTAGCATATATCACTTCATTTTGGGCAGAAAGGTTATTCTTAAAGTAAATATCTATTTGTAGCTGCGCGATATTCATTTAATGTTATTGCACCAATATTGCTTTTATGCGTTAAAATCGTACGCGTCACTTTTGTCAGCGTTATAGGGGGGGGGGGGGAATAAAAGAAAGGAAAGCGGGAAGGAGGGAAGGAGGGAAACTGCTCACTAAAATTCATATTATAACATTAGAGTTAGTTTAAAACATGGGGTTGGAGTTAGGGTTAGTTCTGGGATTAACATTGGTGTATAGGGCTGGGTTGAAATTAGTTCCCATAGTTTTAGTGAGCGTTTTCCCTCCTTCGAGCTTTCCCTCCTCTTAGCGTTGCCCGTTATAGTACGTACGAAATACGTACGAAAGCATTAAATTACGTATATATTTCTACATAGGTTGTGGTATGAAGCACAATTTGTTCCCGGGCTGTTGGGGAACATGGAATGAAATACAAAAACGAAATGTTTGTCGCAGATCAATGGCGTATTGTTGGTATGAAAGATATTTTAATATAAGTGTTCTAATATTGCTTAACTTTGTAAAAAGTGGATTACATTTAAAGAAATATCAATGTTGATTTATATTAATCAAAGTTATTAAGCGACCCTGCAGTTAAAATGGAAATAAACAAAAAAAAGTTTATATTTCTAGCAGTATATGCTGCGCTGTGTGGATATTTACGCAGGGAAGCGTGACCAAAACAATGGCGTCGTCTGCTAGTCGAGGTTTTCTGCTGAGCGAACTTTAACATTCGTGATCGGCTTGACCGTATTTGCATATAATTTGCATATAATATATCGGATGTGTTAACCATTAGGTCGCATGGCCGTACAACCGGTATGTCTAACTCGTGTATGAGGAAATGCAAGGGGCGTTACCACACGGGCATCTTTCATATTCACTCGCGTATAAGCAAGGGATGTTATAACACGGGCTAAATTTTAATTATCGCACGCCCAACGTCGGGTTACCGGAGCTATTGCAGTGTGTTGTATATGATAGACACATTCCTTCAATTTGGTAGAACCCATTAATCCGCTGGGTTCAGGCAATGTCCGTAAAGTGCCTTGCCCAAGGACACAACCGACTAGCTAGCGACCAGTTTCGCACCTGCAACTTTTCGATTGTAAGGCGACGCACTCAACCGTTAGACCAACGGGTCGGACTACTGTACCAACGAATACAGTGTGTAGTATATAATCGAGGCAGATAATTAAACGTATTTTACCCATGTTAACACGACGATTACCCGTGTGTTAAACCCCTTGGTTTTCCCATTCGCGGGGATAAACATGAATATCCGAAAATAACACAACGAAATGCGATGATTTGTTTTTTATTCCATAAATGCGGGTGAATAAAAATGGAACTATGATATGAATGTTAATGGTAAAAATGTCAGGAAAGGAAAAAGGTCACGAACGGTTTTCCACAGACTTATTGTTGGTATGAAAGATAATATAATATAAGTGTTCTAACATTGCTTAACTTTGTAAAAGTGGATTATTTTTAAAGTAATATCAATATTGCGATTTATATTAATCAATGAGATTAAGTTACATAACAAAAAAACTCGAAAACCGTGATCATATGCATTTTGAACTAGTTTTGACAACTGTTTATGTTACATTACGTCATATTCAATATTTTTAATGATTAAAAAAAAGAAAATAATCCAACCTGATTCACAATGATTAAAAATGAAAGTTAACGGTACAAATGGCTAAAATTACGTTTGATATATTATATTTTCAGAGATAGATATCTAAACCGAATCAAAATGATTACTTCTGTGACAAAATATTGGATATTCTCAAGCTTAAAAGTGGATTTCATAATTTGAATTCTGGCTTTTAAAGTAATGTTTGTCCAAATCTTCTGTTTTATTGCTGATTGAATGAAGATGAACCGCAGTGCTGAAGTTGAAGTGGAACAGACAACAAGGGAAGGTGCCTTGAGTTTCAGTTGAATCATCTGGGCGAAGTACAATGTGTTTATATTGAAGCCACGAAGTATGAGGTAAATGGTGTGATGTTGCTTAACCAATGATGATGTTTCGTCACGAGTCAATTAGGCCTCCAGACTAATTATGTGTTGCTACGTCATTCTTGGAAAATTCCACATAAAGTCGATTGGTTTCGATAACTAAACTGTTTCTATAAAGCGTTACCACACAGGCAATCGTCAGATCACCTCACCGTCGGGTTACCGCAGCTATTGCAGTGTGTTGAGTATGATAGACACGTTCCTTCAATTTGGTAGAACCCATTAATCCACTGGGTTTAGGCAATGTCCGTTAACTGCCTTGCCCAAAGACACAACCAACTATAGCTAGTGACTAGTTTCAAAACTGCAACCCTTCGATTAAAAGGCGTCACACTAAACCACACTAATCGATAGGACAAATGTAACATTAACTAGAATTCGAAATTCTAAAAAATATCTAGAATTTCAAAGCAAATTCAAATTACTCCAACCTTGTATTTATTTTCTTCTCAGTTTCATTTCGGCAATTTTAAGTGAGTAAAAATAACCCTTCCAAGTTCCCCAGTTAACACCATCAGCATGTGTTGTATGTGTTCCACGTAAGTAAAGACCATTCAAGTTGGCGCGGTGGCAGGCTGCATACCACCATCCGCCTTTGAACGTTTGAGCACAATTTATACCCGAAGTATCCTGGTCGCGGTCTTTGGTGGAAAACTTGGTTGATTGCATGGCATCACCTATACGGAGATGAATACACTGATAGAAAATGGGGGTTTTGAAATATTCAAAGTATTCGAAATATTCAAAATAAACATTGGGAACCACATAGTAATATGGAATTGCTCTTTGTTCAAGACATTGGAAAATAATTATTTTATTGGGCAATAATTTCGCCGACTTAAGTAATGATGGAGATGTATATATTCGAATGTGCTTAATCGACATATTAGAGGCGTTATAGGAATCCAAATCCAAAAGGAAACCAAAGGTTTTTTTAGAAATCTCAAAAGGAAACCAAAGGTTTAGAGGCTCATGAATCTAAAACGATGAAAAAAATAGAATTGATAACTCTTCGACATTGCAATAGCTCAGAAACAGGGCTTTTAGGGGCGCATAATCTGTGAATGTTGCATATACACTGTCACTTGTCTTACACCTGGATACCGGGTTAAGATGGTAGTAATTGAATATGCTGAAATAGGAGATGAAATTCATGTTTATCCCAGTGAATGGGAAAACCAAGGGGGTTATCACACGGGCAATCGTCAGATCACCTCGCGCCCTCCGTCGGGCTAACTATTGCAGTGTGTTGTATATGAAATTAGCGAAATTTATTGAATATATTGAAAGCTACCTGCAGTTCCCTGATAACCAGCTACACGCAGTGTATAAAACGGAGGCCCCGAAACGACGAAGGTGCTGGAAATACAGTTTGTTTGGATGGAAATGTTGTACATTTACGTCGATTCTACCCACGTGTATGTCGCATACGCTTTTTCGCCTTCAAAATCTTCCAAATCGACCCTCATTTCATACTCGTCGCCTTTCGTTAAGTTGTGAATTGTGTCCAAACCTATTAAAGTGCAATGGTAATTCCTGAAACATTTGATTTTCAGGGTTAACCAAATCCAAACCAATTTGTAGAGCGTAAAGGTGGGAAACTTGTTAATATTTTAGGGTCAGCCAAATAAAGATATCGCTTTTCTGATGCTTAAAAAAGAAAATATCGAAATTTTACCAAGCCAGAATTCGTCATCCAATTTTCCGAACCCTGAAACATAATCGTCCCAACCACGAAAGAAATCTTCAGTGCCGTTTACGCGCTTTTGGAAAACCTGAAACGTTGATATGATAATCATGTTTATCCCCGTTAATGGGAAACCAAGGGGGTTAACACACGGGCAATCGTCAGATCACCTCGCGCCCATTGTCGGGTTACCAGAGCTATTGCAGTGTGTTGTGTATATGATAGACACGCTCCTTCAATCTAGTAGAACCCATTAATCCGCTGGGTTCAGACAACGTCCGTTAAGTGCTTTGCCCAAGAAGACAGCCGACTAGCTAGCGACCAATTTAGCACCTGCAACCATTCGGTTGGAAGGCGTCGAACTAAACCACCAGACGAGCCGGTAGGAATAAATAATACGAAATCGTGGGTTTTATCGGTACATTCTCGACTTTTCGACGTGATCACTTTTATGTATTTTAAAATCATTTTTATTAAAGCTAATGGTTTCAAATATATTTGTGTGAGTTACTAAGACACTTTAAAGTTGAATAGATAAAATGTTTTATCTCGCTACTTACAATCCAGCCGCCGCCGTCAGTTACCACGTCGCAGTACACTTGGACGCCAACATCAGCATCTTGGTAAGGGAATATGGTGTAGACTCCTCCGTTGGACCAGTTCGGCTTTTTGGTGGAGACGTCTCCGCACGATCGTGGTTTCATTATTGCTGATGAAGCATTCTGGGTTCGCACGCCAAGTACATGGCCACACTCCATTCGACACGATTCAAGAGTAACTTGGCATTGTACAAACCATGCCAGAGTCAGGGCAACGAACATGGACCCAATTAAACCCATTTTACTATGCTATTATTCTTCAAATAACATTGATATTATTAATTGATATTTATGCTTGGTAGATGTAAAGAAATGTGGTACCTTGCAAAGTCTGACAATATATTTGCAAAAAAGACTTTTCGCTGGGTTATTTTAGCTTTCACTTACCACACCAATAATACGGATTCAACGGTTAGAATCTTGTAATATCAAATGCCGATCCGCTAGATTTATGCGAAGGCCGCTAAGTGCTTTTCCAATGATGTTTCCGACCAGCTATTTCTCGCAATCTCTCTGTCTCCATCTTTGGGACCCAAATAATCGAAAAGATTTTCAACCCCCAAGTTTAATCCGATTAGTCTGAAGAGTTAATACGTCGCCTTTCAACCGAACGGTTGCAGGCTGAAAACTGGTCGCTAGCTAGTCGGTCGTGTCCTTGGATAGTGCACTTTACGGATATTGCCTAAACTCAGCGGATTAATGGATTCTACCAAATTTAAGAAACGTTCTAATCATAGTCAACACACTGCAATAGCTTTGGTAACCCGACGGCGAGGTGATCTGACGATTGCCTGTGTGATAACGCTTTATAGAAACAGTTTAGTTATCGAAACCAATCTATTTTATGTGGAATTGTCCAAGAATGACGTAGCAACACATAATTGTCTGAAGGCTTAATTGACTCGTGACGAAACATCATCATTGGTTAAGCAACATCACGCCATTTACTTCATACTTCGTGGCTTCAAGGAAAATTTGCGGTTTTTCTGGAGAATGATGGATGTTCTCGTATATACGCGCAGTGGTTACCTAACATGGTAGGATAGGGTGTGGTCGTTTGTTCAAATGGTTATATAACGCAACCAATACATATACCGACTTTTATACAAAACACGGTTCTAGTGACGAACTTATCATGGGTTCGAAATTTGGCTCGGTAAAAAAATGAAAAATAAACATGGTAGGATAGGATATTCATGTTTATCCCCTTTAATAGATAAACGTAAGGGGTTAACACACGTCTCTATTCAACCGGTCTGCAATAAAGATTAAACAAACGATACTTTAAAAGCCAGAATTCAAAGTATGAAATCCACTTTTAAGCTTGAGAATATCTAATTTTGTCACATAGGTGATTAATGTGTTTTGGATTAGATATCATTCCCTACAAATATAATATCCAAAGTAATTTTAGCCATTTGTATCAATATCTATTGCTTAGTTCCATTTTTATTCGCCAATAAAAATTAAAATTTGTCCTTGTCCCTGATTTTTGATTGGGACAGGCATGCTATGTCGCACTGACATCTCCTACAGAAGTTTTCGTGGTAGATGATAGCGCTGTATCACTATGCAAAACACGACATTTTTTTAGAAATATCCCTAGGGGAATTCCCCGTGAAAGATAAAATTAAACAATATAAATTAAGATTCAATTTGGACGGCTTATTAGAGCTATTACAATGTGTGGTTAATTATACATGACTTTTAATTAGGACGACTTATTAGATATCCCTCAAAAACAATACACTGCAATAACTCCAAAAACCCGACGGTGGACGAAAGAATATCCTGATTGCCGTATTACTACTGTGTTAACACAATTTAATTAAAACGTTGTTTTTTTCTTAGATCTGCCATTTTTTAGTTTAAACTTGAGTTTCGGAGCGATAAATTTCTATCCGCAAGACGTCGCAGTATCCCCACATAGAAATCATAAGTATTAATGTTTACAAGTGCTTGGCAACGAAAGTTCGTTGAGTTTTGGAAATAAAATGTTTTGATTCTTAAGTTTAAATCAGTTTCCACGGTTTAAATAAGTCTTAATTAATTTGAAAACATGAAATTTACTTTATTCATTTTGAGAAACATGTGTTAACTAAAAGTGAAAGTAAATTCTTAATGTTTTTTATACGATCATATACTTTCATAAATTATTTGGCAAATTAGAACAATTATTTAAATTGGGCCATTTGTAAAAAAAGATTAAATTTAGAATTTACTTTAACAGTAAAATTAAAAAACCAGGCCTCATTTTTAAAAGACTAAGTAAATGACCTGTCCCTGTGCTGTGATTTGTTTCATTTAGGGTTGATTACTAGTGCAAAATGGAATAAAACTAACCATTAGGCATGACTTAAAAGTAAAATAGTTTAGACAGGGAAAAACTAAAAGGAGGGAAAGCGGGAAGAAGGGAAACTACACACTTAAATAAAGATTATGATATTAGAGTCAGTTTTACACATGGGGTCGCAGTTAATGTTAGTTCTGGGGTTAGATTAGTGTTTGGGGAAGGGTTTAAATTAGTTTTCGCAATTATAATGTGCAGTTTTCCTCTTTCCCTTCTTTTAGTGTTGCCCATTTATTTACCTGTATCCTGAAACCAAAGTATCAGAAACAAACCGTATTACACAGCATCTGCATATCCAAGATTTGTTTAAGTCCTTTTGCACACCCTATTAATTAAAATGTTTTCAAAATTTTTAATGCTTTACAATTACTGTACTGAAATTTAATTAATACTAAAATTTCAAAAAATTATGTAAAACCAGATATGCACTGGTATACATAAGATTCTGAAGGGTTAACTTCGTATGCGGTATAGGAGATCTCAGGGAAATAATGATAATTCATATTAGTATTCCCTGGATAACAGATATTTTAACTAAGTATAACCCAATGCGGGAAGTAAGGCAATTTTCGCAAGGATATTGAAAGAGTTAAAAATTTCACATGCATTTGTATATTTAGTTACTCACAAATCTGCGGGAAGGTGGGAATAGTGACAGAGTGTTAGTTTTGTCACTAAGATAAGCAGGACAGGGTATATCAGGAGGGTTATATTATGGTATAAACTTATAACCCATTATCCCGCAGATCAGTAAAGTTTTTTAGAGATACAAGATGTTGTCGAAAGTTGCCTTGGTTTCCAGTCTGTTCAATCAATTTCAATTCAATTCAATTTATTTTCAAATAATAACATACATTCGGCGATAATTAATTAACAAACAAAACCAACAAATAATTAAATCCGTCCAAATAAAGTAATGAAAATATCTATACCTTAAATTTGCACTTAATGCAGTGAAAGATCCAAAGATCAACTAGTCAAACTGCATTAAAAGTTTCACGATACTGTTAACTTTATGTTAAATCATTCACAGGCACAATACATAGAAATCATATAAAACATGTTGTAGAAAGTTGCCTCGCTTTTTAGACTGTTCAATCACGCTAGTGTTAACTTTATGTTGAATCATTCACAGGCACAAGACATAGAAATCATATAAAACATGTTGTAGAAAGTTGCCTCGCGTTTTAGACTGTTTAATCACGCTACTATTAACTTTATGTTAAAACATTCACAGGCACAGGGCATAGAAATCATATAAAACATGACATCTGTAGCGACGAAGACACATCTTGGGTTCGGTGACGGCCCGAAGCCGAAATCGATGGTGCGTGCGAAGCGCTGGTCCGAGGAAGTGGAGAATGCGTTCCGATTCCAAACGGCTGGATACCGGGACGAGATCGAATACAAAATAATCAAGAAATCGGAACCGGAGCGCTGGACCGTGGAACCAGGTTACGTGAAGAAACTGCAACGTCGCGATGGGACTTACTATTACTACAACCGAGCGCGGGAATGCCAGGATAAGGAAGTCCATAAAATCAAACTTTATCAATATTAAACTCAATTGGAACCACTACTAAAGTGCCATTTACCATTTTGCCTTCATATTTATGTCGATAAATGTCCCAATTAGTTATGTCAACTGTTTCTGCGAAGTAATATTTGTTAATTCATTTTTAAACTGTGCATTTTATGTGGAAAACTGTGAGTTTAAATAGGCAACGGTACTTTTTTTACCTGAAATATTCTTCAAATAGTTATAACTTTATTCCACACCTTTATATAAATATATATTCACCAGAACATTATATGGTTTTTGCTTTCAGTTTTAAATTGCTTTTTACAATTGCATTTTATCAGCATTTTTAAACATTTATCTTAATATATTGAAAGTGAATAGATTTTGGGAAGTCAATTTGTTAACAATTTCTGTAGTTAAAATTAATTATTTCAATTTATTCCAAAATTAACTTGAAGCAGTGTCATATATGATTTTTATGGAAAGTTTTGTAAAATTGCATCGTCTGTCTGAAGCAAATTATATCGCTTTAAGATATCTATGGCTGCTTGTGACTTGTTGGTTTTCTGTCCTAACCTTGTTATTATACAGGTGCACTTGTAGAATTTGTAGGTTGCAGTTGTAGGATTTGACACAATTTGTATTGATGAATTTCTAACCACAGTAAAACAGAGAATCTTGGTAAGTTTTGGTTTCATTTTTTATAATTTAAAGTCAAAAGTGATTCACATGACAAACCACTTGCTCAATGCAAGCATGGTAAATACAGCATGCATAATTTATAACATTTATGCGTCGTATTGATTTGTGGGGTTGAATCTATGTTTATTGGTTGGTTTCTTATACTCCAGTTGCTCGATTGAGAGCATGAGGTGTTACCAATAAGGGCGTTACCAATATGCGTGTTACCAATAAGGGCGTTACCAATATGCGTGTTACCAATATGCGTGTTACCAATATGCGTGTTACCAATATGCGTGTTACCAATATGCGTGTTACCAATAGGGGTGTTACCAATATGGGTGTTACCAATATGGGTGTTACCAATATGCGTGTTACCAATATGCGTGTTACCAATATGCGTGTTACCAATATGGGTGTTACCAATATGCGTGTTACCAAATATGCGTGTTACCAATACGGGTGTTACCAATACGGGTGTTACCAATATGCGTGTTACCAATATGCGTGTTACCAATATGCGTGTTACCAATATGCGTGTTACCAATATGCGTGTTACCAATATGGGTGTTACCAATATGGGTGTTACCATTATGGGGTGGTTCACTCCCACCCAACCTATAGACCATGGTAACTTTGTCCGGAATCTCCCCGATAATAATCAACTAAGTGATAAATATTCGATTAAAATGCACTTACACCAATATCAACCAAATATAATGTTTTTGACCACACAATCAACCCCAAGCGTTACCGAATGCTCAGTCTTTATAAAGATTAGAATAAACAATGGGCTCTTTAATCTCAATCTTCAAAATCAATCTTCAAGAGTCCACTATCTGGATGATCTGACTTCCAGTTGCACCCCGCACCCCCAGTGGCGCTCGACATGTGTTGTGTCGATCTGTCCCTGCTAACTTGACACTCTGGAATGAGTTACTCAGCTGTGCGCATATGTTGCCGGCTGCGTGCATATGTTGCATGCTATTGTGTTGTCATAGACGTTCTGCTGAACCCACTGACCCACACTCAAGACCCACATTCTGATGTCCAACCTGCACCCGCATGCGTGCAGTATTGCTGTCAACATTCCGCCACTTCTTAACCCCTTGGGTCGGTTTGAGCCATTTCTCAGCAGTGCGCATAAATAACCAAACTTTCCTTTTTTTTTTAAATAGCATAAGCTTAAAATTTTATCCATAATGCACAATGTAATCACCACAAAGCAACCCCCTTCCATTTTACAGTGTATTAGGTTAAAACCAATGACATCAGGCATGTCAACCAGACGAAAATCCCAATTTATAATTCCATACTGCAGTAAAACAACCTCAACAATCAATAAAATAAATCGGCCCGAACTCTTTAAATAGAAATTTATTAAACAGAATTATAAACCCTGATATAGCTCTTCAGCACCTCTTGTGAGGTGCACCTATTTAGGGGATTCACCCTCTTACACCGATCATGAGTGTCCTTGAGCAATCGATTGATCCTCCGAACCTCCCCCGCCACAGTGGAGTTCATCCCAGCGGTGAGGATGGAGTTAGTGAGGTTGGGTATCTTCCACACATCCACCTTCGTCGTCACCCCTGGCATCTGACCCCTCGTGCACGCTGCCCGGGTGTACCGCTGCTCGGGGGCAAGGAACGATTCTTCCATCATAATGCACTTTGTTTCGCTACTGCGGGGGATTTTGGGTGGTTATGATGGGTTTTATGAACAATTGAGTTGTAAAATGATGGAAAAACCCAAAAATAAATGTTTTGGGGGGTTATGAAAGGTTAATGGGGAGTTATAAACTTGATATGAACAATTGAGTTGTAAAATGATGGAAAAACCCAAAGATAAATGTTTTGGGGGGTTATGAAAGGTTAATGGGGAGTTATAAACTTGATATGAACAATTGAGTTGTAAAATGATGGAAAAACCCAAAGATAAATGTTTTGGGGGGTTATGAAAGGTTAATGGGGAGTTATAAACTTGATACGAACAAATGAGTTGTAAAATGACGAACAAAAGATAATTGTTTTGTAACATTTTTTGAAAGATAAAGATAGAATAATGTTGCTATGCATTGTTTTGTTGCCATCAGTGAGGTGCATATTTGGTCAAATAGAAGGATATATTTTAAGGGGTCGGAAATAATTTTATTTAAAAATTAAAATATATACAACATATAATTTACCCACTAGGCCACTAGTCACCAGTTTTTGCAAAGTCGGCAAATATGTATATTGTGGAATATTTAGTGTAGTATGCTAATAATAAATACCTGCACTTGGGAGGATTATTGAGGTCTTCAGTAGGTAGTTCGTCTACGTCATTGAGGACCACCCTCATGTCATCCGTTATAAGGTACTGACTCAGCGCCTGTGTAGGGGGTCGTTGGTTTAGTGAAATACACATTTTAGAATTCATTTTTAATTGTAAGTCTGTATTTTTAAGGTGGTGAAGCACATGTTAGGTGAGAACCTTTGTACAATCAGGTTTTTTAAAACCCAACCGCTTTACTTCAACTTGCAACTTTGACATTAGATAAACCTCAGTTTTATTATTTTCATATCTACTCAATGTCGCTTCATTAATTTCGTTCCATTTTTGATGATAAGAAATTATTAGGAATTATAGATTCCAACCCAAATTGATTTGGATATGGACACCCATATACACAACAACGGGGTATCAACACAACGTAACCCCCCCCCCAATGCTCCCCACCTGCGCCAAATAATGCAGACGATAATAAAGCCTCACATACACCAGAGGGGTCATCAAACTACCCACCCACCTGTGGCAAATGATGCAGATAATGACACCCACATACAACCATGCCCACTTTTTCTCTACACCCCTTCACACCTGTTTCAAATTACGCAGACGGTAATAAAGCCACCACATACACCAGCAGATGACCCCCCCCCCCACCTGTTCCAAGTGATGCAGGTCGCAGTTAATCCTCGCCCTCCCACTCCCCACATGCAGATAGACGAACGTCTGCACGAGTCCGATCGCCAACCTCAACCTCTCCTTCCCACCCATCCCCTCGATGTACGAACCACCAACAAACGATGCGAGGTTCCCGTACTTCCCACATTTCTCCGTCACCAGTATCGTCTGGTTGCCCTGGCGGCAGAACCCGGCTGTCTGCATGGGGGGAGGGGAAAAGGGGGTTATTAAAAATGAGGGTTGGACCTTTTAAAAAAAATTTAAACAGAAAAACAAGAATGTAAAACCTCAGTCATTAAAACATGTCTATAATCAAATCATTAAGAGTAGGTATAGCTGAGGAAAAAAGGGGGCATTACTAAATCGCCTATTTTGCCTTGTTGGATTAGGAAGTATACCGCCTCCTTTGAAAATCTTATGAGTATGATGGGGTTATTCACACTGGTCTTTACACAAACAGAAAGTCAACATAGGGGATTACTTAGTTTATTCTTTTGTCTTTTTACAAAAAAGAAGATAAACCATTATTAATTTGATATAAGAAACATGAAAAACATGAAAAGACGGCAAAACAACAGTCGTTGAAACATGTTCAACAACTAATTGGAGTAATGGTGTACATATGCTGGACGCGACCAAAATATCGGAATGCCGTAAAATCCGATAGCCTAGTCTAAATGAAAGGGGGGTTTGAGTGGTTTTTCTAGTGTAGCCTATTTTGCCTTCTTGAGCAAAGGAATGTAACACCTCCTTGGATAATTCTTTATGAGGGGGTTAATTATTTTATGTATGCGGGGGTTAATTACATACGGATGTTTAGTTTACTTTTTCAGTCTCTTCATAATCTATAAAAACACACCATTATTATTACAATAGAAGAACCAAGAAAAGATTGCATAACAACAGTCAAAAAACACCTGTTATAATTCTTTGAGAATTATAGAGATAAATGCTGCACACAGTTGAGTAATATTAAAATTACCGTAGAGCAAACGCCGGAGGATAAACCAAACTAATCTAGTAAGGTTCGTACAAAATCAGTGGCTGCTTTAATTTGGTTGCGTTGGTTGGTGGGTTGTAAGAACAAATTACTTTATTATTCCAAATCTTTGGGCTTCTAATGTATTTCACAACACATTGTGGTATCCTAACATGACTGTTGGCATGAGATAACCCATAGATAAACCTTATAATGTAAATTCCCAACCACAATTACTAAACTGTGGTTCAGTTTAATCAGCGCTTTGACATCACAACTCATGATTTGATTACCGCGTTTTTCGTTTTACTTTATTTCGATCTGATTAGCAGTCACCACAGTTACACCCCACAAAACACCATGAACCCTGGGTAACAGGTTGTAACAGTGCATTAGTATTTCAATAAAAGATGGTTGAAAATTTATAAACGTTTCACAATATTTATCCAATCAACTGGAATGATTTAAACCGTCAGTTTGCGCAATTTATTTCATGGATTATTTCATTATATCATGTAGATTGGATTATGATGTCATCCACTTCAACAATCGATTGATTATTACATCATAAATCAATGAATCAATAATCCACTTATACTTAAAAGTTAGTAACCCTGTGAAAACCACTATAAGATAGAATATTCATGTGAATGGGGAAACCAAGGAGGTTAACACACGGGCAATCGTCAGATCACCTCGCGCCCACCGTCGGGTTACCGGAGCTATTGCAGTGTGTTGTATATGATAGACACGTTCCTTCAATTTGGTAGAATCCATTAATCCGCTGGGTTCAGGCAATGTCCGTAAAGTGCCTTGCCCAAGAACACAACCGACTAGCTACCGACCAGTTCCGAACCTGTTCCCCTTCAGCTGAAAGACGACTACTAACCCACTAAGCTAATGTGCCAGCACCCACCTGAATAACATGGGGGCTTGGTTGAAGGTTGATTATATTCTCAGCCCCCCTTCCCACTCGATCAAGGATCCATTGATCTTTCACCCTTGTGTCTCTGGTGCTAACCATCGCCAGCTCTATCCCTTCCCATTCTACTGAGTGTACCTGTGATGTCATACTGGTGATGTCATATGTGATGTCATACTTGGGATGTAATACTTGTGATGTCATACTTGGGATGTAATACTTGTAGTGTCATACGTGTGATGTCATACTTTTAATGTCATACGTGTGATGTCATACTGGTGATGTCATACTGGTGATGTCATATGTGTGATGTCATGCTTTGTGATGTCATGCTTGTGATGTCATACTAGTGATGTCATGTGTGATGTCATACTTGTGATGTCATATATGTGATGTCATACTTATGATGTCATACTGGTGATATCATACTTGTGATGTCATACTTGTGATGTCATACTTATGATGTCATACTGGTGATATCATACTTGTGATGTCATACTTGTGATGTCATACTTGTGATGTCATACTTGTAATGTCATGCTTGTGATGTCATGCTTGTGATGTCATACTTGTGATGTCATACTTGTGATGTCATACTTGTAATGTCATGCTTGTGATGTCATGCTTGTGATGTCATACTTGTGATGTCATATGTGTGATGTCATACTTGTAATGTCATACTTATGATGTCATACTTGATGACATCATATTGATGACATCACACCCACCAGCTTCCCGATTCCTCCCCCCAACTTCTTCTTCCTCTTCATCCCACGGATGTCCTCGCATCCCAACATCTTGTGACATCCGACCATCCCAACCACCTTGAACCAACCCTTCTTGCATGGACCTTTGTGGGGGGTGATTGGGGGTTGTGGGGGTTATTGATGAGGTGTGGTTTAATGGGGGGGGGGGGTTATTGGGGTGTATTGATGGGGTGTGGTTTAATGGGGGTGATTGGGGTTTTTGGGGGTTGGGGGGTTTTTGGGGTGTATTGATGGGGTGTGGTTTAATGGGGGGGTGTAAAGTTAATTTATGAAGCTTATAAAAAGCCATGTTTGGCATATATGGGGATTATATTGTGTTTTTAGCTTTGTTTTTGTTCTGTTATTTAATGTGGAATAATACACCTTTGAAATTATTTAAAAAGAAAACTAGAATAGACTGTAAAAAACCTAACAAACGGGACAAAATATCTATGGGTTATTGCCAGACGCAGCTACAAGACACCAATTATTCATCAATTATTAAAATTTGCACAAAACATCGATATAATCAATTCCTCGTTTAGTGCTTACTTTTAGCACCATCTAGTAATGGAAAGTTTCCGTCCTTATTATCCGTTTCATATCGCGTTGTTTGTGTTTCCACCACTAGTGGGGGTGCTACCACCTTTGTGTTCAAATGTTGGATTCGATCTACAAGGAAATACACCGCTACGATGACGACGGTGTAAATCAGCCATCCTGTCACCCGCCCTCTGTTCATACGCATCATACACACCATTATGACATGTTTGGGGGTTACCCTAATCTGTGGAGCTATGGGTGTTAAAGGAGGATTATTACCGCACACTTTTCTTCGAGGCTTAGTGTAATAGTGCAATTTTTCATTTAAAAAATTAATTATTTTTTAATTTATTTATTATTTTTTTTTTCATTATTTGGGCTTAGCGGCCACGTTTAATTTTACCGAATTTTAAAAAATTACTTCTTGTTTTTAGACGTGTTCTAACGACTGTCGTTTTGCCGTTTTTTCCCGTTTTCCAATTTGTTTCAATAATCCTGATTTATGTTTTCATCGTGGAAACAAAAACTAAACTAAACTAAAAAACTATTTGTGCTTTAACCCCATGTGAACGGGAAAACACAAGGGAAGTTTAGACTTGCTAAATTTTTCAATCAAATTATCAAAGAGCATTTTATTGTATAAATTCCTGTTCCTGCTGCCATGGACCTGCTCATATTAATGTCATCAAATTATCAAAGAAGGAAAGAATTTGTGACCAATCTTTCTAAGAATTCGGAAATAAACATCTCCATCTTACAATCTATAAAATTTTGGCTTCTTTTATTGGACATTATTTTCTTGCTATTTATTTCAAATCCCTTTCAAAATAACGCTTCAGCTTTTATTTCTTGAGGCAAATTACACAAACTCATGAGTAAGAGGGTGGCTCAATCATAAACAACTAATTTTTTTAATTAATTTATATTTTGGTTATGGTTTTATGTAGTGTGTTGTGGTATTTTCAACATTTATTCATAAATATTTTAATATTCATTATCATCAGTTTATTAAAACATAGATGCAATAAACTGTCCCAATGCATCCACCTGTATAACCTTTCAACTTTAAATATATGTGTATGACATACTTGGCCATTTTTAACACGTGGTAACTACTCTATTAATCCTAGTTCAGTGGTTCCCAAACTTTTAAAAAATTTCAAAATGGAACCCTTGAAATTTTGTTTTTGTTTGGCGGAATAGTAAAGATAAATTAAATAATCACAACCACAAAATCAATGTGCCCCTATGGTGAAAAATTGGCTACACTTCTTTCGCAGACCTCCTAAAACTGGTTCATGGACCTTAAAAGGTCTGCCGACCTCACTTTGAAAACCACTATTCTAAACCGTCAAGCTAGCTGAACTTATAAACGCTAGATTACATCTTGTAACCTCCCAGATATAATGTTACAAAGCTTTACTTTATAAAGCATATGAATTATTGGTCATATTAACAAGTTCTTAATTATTTTTGGAACTTAAGTAATGAGGTCATGAAAGAAATCTGGAAGTTTTTTATTGAATAAAACAAAATTAGAAATAAACTCTTCCTTTTTAATTAAGTAACTTTAATATTACACCCCTCCACGCACTAGTTCTGTCATCTTGGTATAAAAGATCAACTAGAAATTCTAATAATCACAAATTCCATATAATACCAGTAATACACCTCACTAAACCACTAATAAGTTTCAAATCTTAGACATTTTCAAATTTAAAAAGTTTCAAATTTAAAAAGTTTCAAATTCAAAAAGTTTCAAATTCAAAAAGTTTTAAATTCAAATCACTAATTAAGTTTCAAATCAAAGTTTCAAAACACATTAAAAACACTTGATACAGCTCACTAAACCAACCAACAAAACCACACTGAATAAGTTTCAAAACTTCAGCTTGTTTTGCAGACATAGCCCCAAGGCATGATATTTGGCAGGTTATCTGCCCATAATAAACATTGTTTCTAATCCCAGTGTGTTAATATGAGCAGGTGAAGTTATACGCGCAGAGTATCAACAAATAGATTCTTGTGGTTGGGAATTTATGGGGTTTGAAGTTATGTTATCAATTCTCAGTATCCAGCCTTTTATGTTTATGATCGTAATGACCGATATGACTGGGCAAACTTGAAATTTTTAGAATGTTGACCTAATTCCAATTTATTATTACTTATTTCTTAGATTAGCATAGTATTAAAATGTAATTCCATTTTGTTGTAATGTTTATTGCACTCCCATAGAATGGTTACCGGTAATTGAGGAAAACAATTTGTAATATCGTATAATTTGTAATTAATGTTAAAACTTGTCACATGTGTTTATAGCACGTGCGGCTATGGTGAAATAAATAAGTTTAGTTCATGACATTATACTTCATAGCCTATTGTGGATATTCCATTAATATATATTCATACATAATGAACACTTATCGCTTATTCAATTTGGGTTTTAAGTGGGTGATTCATGTTCTTCATATGTAGATCGATAATTATTTTGGAATCGAAACTACTTGCCATTTGAGGATTTGTGCAAGGCTATTGCCTGAACCAAGCGGATTAATGGGTTCTACCAAATTAAAGGAACGTGTGTATCATACACAGCACACTGTAATAGCTCCAGTAATCCGACGATGGGCGCGAGGTGATCTGACGATTGCCCGTGTGTTAACCCCCTAGGTTTTCCCATTTATAGGGATAAACATGAATATCGGTATAAATATCTTGCATTTTTTAACCGAGTGTACAAACATAAAAATTCCATTTTTCTCAACCACAAATTAACCCCTCCCCACCAATTATGATAATTCCCAATTATGGGGATAAACATAAATATCAGTAAACATAAACACCACCCCATCTCAACCCCCCCCTCCCACAGACAATGGCAACCGAGCTCCAAGCTTCACAACTCGTCGATAAACTTTACGATTTCCGCGACAATTTCATCACGAACCATGGATTCGATCGAGTCCACGACAAACCCACAATGGTGCAGTGTGAGGTCACAAAGACAATCAAAGAGCTACAAACGCTGGAGCCGAAATGCCAGAAGACAGCGTACATGCTGCAGTATGCGCGAGCGTTAAACGTAGTACCGGATTATTCCCGTGAATGCGAGGATTATTTGTCGAAAGTGGTGAAACGAGACCCGTCGATCGTGCAGGGGTGGAACCTGCTGGGGGAGACGTTCTGGAAGAAAGGAGATATCCCTGCGTCGAAGGATTGTTTCGAGGGGGCGCTCAAACGTAGCAAGGATAAGGTGAGTTGGTGGGTTGTTGGTCCAAAACCAATCGCGAGATAGTTTAGTTTTTTTGTTTCCACGATGAAAAAACGAAGCGGGACTATTAATAAAAATTTGGAAAACGGGAAAAATGGCAAAAAGACAGTCGTTAGAACACGTCTAAAAAGCAATAAATTATTAAATTTCGGTATAATTAGGAGTGGTAGCTAAACCCACATAAAAAATTGCACTAAGCCTCGAAGAAAAGTGTGCGGTAAAGAGACCTGTGCAATGGGGGAGTCATCTTTAGGAGAAGGGGTGGCCCGGAAAGTGTGGGCCGCAGTGGAAAAAGATAAAGCCCAAAAATGAAATTAAGCAAGTCGGTTGTGCTTGGGCAAGGCACTTAGCAGCCTAAAGCCAATGATTGATGGGTTCTACTAATCTAGGATAGAGTGGGTGGGTTGTTGTAATCGTCAGATGAATGTTTCTAAAAGTTTGGATTAAAATGACTCAAATGTCATTTCCATATTAATTCATTGAATTTACTTTTCAAGAACTCTTTGATCGAATAGCTTGGTGAGTTAATGCGTCATTTTTTAGCAAAAAGATTGTGGGATTAAAACTGGTCGCTAGCTAGTCGGTTATGAGCAAGGCACTTTACGAAAATTGCCTGAACCCAGTGGATTAATGGGTTCTACCAAATTGAAGGAACATGTTTATCATATACAACACACTGCAAAAGCTGCGGTAACCCGACGGTGGGCGCGAGGTGATCTGACGATTGCCCGTGTGATAACCCTTGGTTTTCCCATTCACGGGGATAAACACGAATATACTACCATATGTCCCCAGGTGAGTCTTCGCTCGTTGTCGATGGTCCTCCGGCAGATGAAAGCGGAGAAGATGGGCGACGAGGAGCGGAACGTGATCGCGAGCGTGGAGATGGCCAAGGAGGCGGTGGGGATCGATGGGGAGGATGGGATGTCGTGGTACGTCCTCGGGAACGCCTATCTTGCTCTCTTCTTCGTCACGCAGCAGAATCCCAAGGTGGGTTGGGGGGTGAGCAGTCAACTAAACCCCTTACAACTGAACCCCTACAATTAAGACCCACAACTGAACCTCTACAACTGAACTCCTTTTAACTGAACCCCCTTTACAACTGATCCCATTTCAATTGAACCTCTTTACAACTGAACCCCCTTTTCAGTTAAAAGGGTTCTGTTAAAAGGGGTTTAGTTGTAGGGGTTCAGTTGTAAGGGGTTTAGTTGTGGGTCTTAATTGTAGGGGTTCAGTTGTAAGGGGTTTAGTTGTAGGGGTTCAGTTGTAAGGGGTTTAGTTGTCATGGAATTTTTGGTGGGGGGGTGTTGGGGGGTGGGGAGGGTTATGGTGGTATTGGGTATAAGGGTGGCTGATCGGCTGGGGGCTACCTCAAATCCCAAGATGTGGGAGCGACTCAAAATTATATGAGAATGCTTCTTATTTGTGTATTAGTTGTTGTCTCATCCAATTTCATATCTCGCCTAAAATAAGCTGGGTTGATGACATCACTTTGCAACATTAACCGCAGGATTGGAAATGGGTTCTACTAAATTGAAGGAACGTTTTGTTAATACACAAGTACACAACACTGCAATAGCTCCGGTAACCCGACGGATATATTTGTTCATACAAACAACTTAAATACCCCCCACCCCACATGCAGGTACTTGGTCAAGCGCTCCACGCGTATGCAGAAGCTGAGAAAGTGGAGCAAAGGTCAACCCACAACCCTGACCTTCATTTCAACCGATCCATGGTGTACAGGTGTGTGTGATACATTAGTGTGTGTGTGCATGGTGTACAGGTGTGTGTGGTACATTAGTGTGTGTGTGCATGGTGTACAGGTGTGTGTGCATGGTGTACAGGTGTGTGTGCATGGTGTACAGGTGTGTGTGCATGGTGTACAGGTGTGTGTGCATGGTGTACAGGTGTGTGTGCATGGTGTACAGGTGTATGTGCATGGTGTACAGGTGTGTGTGCATGGTGTACAGGTGTGTGTGCATGGTGTACAGGTGTGTGTGCATGGTGTACAGGTGTGTGTGCATGGTGTACAGGTGTGTGTGCATGGTGTACAGGTGTGTGTGATACATTAGTGCGTGTGTGCATGGTGTACAGGTGTAATACTCAAGTATGGGTCAGAAGTCCCACTGTATAGCCTGGTGGATTAGAGCATTGTTTTTCAACCGAAAGTTTATAGGTTCAAAACTGGTCACTAGCTCGTCGTGTCCTTGGGCAAGGCACTTTACAGACATTGCTTTAACCCAGCTGATTAATGGGTTCTACCAAATTAAAGGACGTGTAAATCATTTACAACACACTGTAATAGCTCCGGTAACCCGACGATGGGCGCGAGGTGATCTGACGATTGCCCGTGTGTTAACCCCCTTGGTTTTCCTATCATCCTATGTGCAGGTAAACTTTCCCCATATATCCCCCCCCCTCCCCGCAGATACGACGAATCATACAAACTTGCACTGGAGGGATTAAAGATGGCCGACAAGCTGGATCCTTCATGGGGAAGCCCCCAAATCAAGATCAATGAACTAATTAATTATCTCGACAAAGTGAACGAACTCGTGGACAAAAGAGGGAAACTTAAAACGAAGCGTTTGCAGAGTTTGATCAAATCAATCAAGGAAAACGATTTAGGTGAGTTATATATTTGTGACAACACGACTATGGGCATGTGGTGGATGCTCGTATTATAATTCATGTGTGTTTCTAACCTACTGGAGTATACATTGGTATCGCTACGTGTTTGTAGGGAACTCGACTTTTGCACATGAGGTATAGGATAGGATATTCTTGTTTATCCCCGTGAATGGGAAACCAAGGGGGTTAACACACGGGCAATCGTCAGATCACCTCGCGCCCATCGTCGGGTTACCGGAGCTATTGCAGTGTGTTGTATATATTTTGGACGTTCTTTTAATTCAGTATAACCCATTAATTTGCTGGGTTCAGCCAATGTCGGTTAAGTGCCTTGCCCAAGGACACAACTGACTAGCTAGCGACCAGTTTCGAACCTGCAACCTTTCGATTGAAAGGCAACACGCACTTAACCGCCAGACTAACCGGCTGGACCAAGTAATACATGTCCCCATACTTAACCACAGTACATGGCAGACATACTGTAGGTTGATTGGACCCATATAGCAATGCATACTCGTGCAACCCAGTGTGATACAATGGATTGTAGGAATCCAGGCTTCAACCTAACCCTCCATAAACCAAATCTGCAAGCACTGACTCAATGTTTGGTGCCATATAATCTGCTTGACCAGGGTGGCGTTCGTTAAGTTACATGTCCAAGGGCACAACAGGGTAGAAAGTGGTCAGGGTGAATATCGAACCTGGAACTTTGTTTGTTTGATGTGGAATCGAACCACCCACTGGGATGAAGAAGTATTCACAGGAGGCCATGATTGAACAACATTGTTGAACAACTATACCAAAATCCACCCCCCACAATATACCGAAATACACATTTACCCCCACTGTAACCTTCCCCCATTACAATATAACACAAACGCCCCGCATCACAATGTAACCCCCAAGTATAACCACCCGCTAACCCACCCCCCAAATATAACCCACCACCCACCCCACAGGTCCATACAACGGTGGATCGTATACATCGAATGGAAAACAACAAAAGTTGGAATTCATTGCGTTCAGCAACCTACAGGAAGGTACCAACTTTGAAAAGGTAACCTCATTTCAATTCTCCCATTGTGTTGGGTTATATGGCATGTTAGCTCACTTGAGATTGTCTGCGTGATCTTGCCCACAGAACAACCGACAAGCTAGCGACCAGTTTCGCACCTGCAACCTTTCACCTGAAATGCTAAGCACAAACGACCAAGTATCAAACCAGATGCATGTTGGTTGTGTTATTGCACAACGGATTGTTATAACAATGGCACCAGCAGTTTAAACCCCCCAATACTTTACTAGACCACGGAAAGTTTTAGGAATTTAGGACCAAAAGAGAAATTGTTTATATAGGGTCTGGTATTTAGGTTGATAAATGGGACAATAGTACCATCAGTGTAACCCCCCACAACACTACTAATCCGACGATGGGCGCAAGGTGATCTGACGATTACCCGTGTGGTAACCCCCTTGGTTTTCCCATTCACGGGGATAAACATGAATATCCTATTCTATCCTATCCTAGCTGTAATTGCTGTTACATATACTCCTTTTCCCCACCACCCAAAATACACTTTACCAACCCACATTTTGTTTGTTAACCAAAAATTATTTTTACTGAAATACAAGGAATTGTAAAAGTGGGCCATTATAAGGGAGGGTTTGAAAATCATATGATATTAAATAAATTAACAGTGGTTAAGGAAGAGGGTGAGGATCATC
>CH003032.1:213201-238176 GCA_000149265.1 Ciona savignyi
GGGTTCTACCAAATTGAAGGAACGTGTTTACCATATACAACACATTGCAATAGCTCCGGTAACCCGACGATGGGCGCGAGGTGATCTGACGATTGCCCGTGTGTTAACCCCCTTGGTTTTCCCATTCACTGGGATAAACATGAATATCCTATCCTGAATATCGTTTAACAAGATTTCCTTGCCTGCCAGGATAGAAATCACTCATCCATCCAAACTGGTGCGAAAATATTGACGGACTCCTACTTTCCCAACCTCACCACCACAAATACAATTTACCACCCAACCCCTCCCATGTAATTCATCCAACACTTTCACACCAACTCACAAAAGTTAATTTTATTGCAAAGAAAAACGTTCATGGAAACAATAGAATGTCCAAATCGTTCGTATCTCCTTATAAGGCAATGTGGGTGGGGAGGAAATGATTGTTAATTTGAGCGTCGCCATCGAGTGTTGAAGTTTGGAGCAAAGAATACAATCGAGAAAGTTTATTTACAAAAGGAAGAGTTTGCGGCTCCGAGTTTATGATTTGAAGCAGCTGACTTCTCGGCGGAACAGCAGGATGTGGGGTTCTGTGGGAGGGGGTTAGTGAGCTTTTGACTTCATTATAATTTGTCGAATGTACATGTGGTATAATTGGGGGGTTAATATCTGGGAGGCTACATTGGGTATTTTCCTATGTGGTGGAAAATATGTTTTATATGAATGGATGTTCGAGTGTGAATAATTAGAATTGATGTTATTTCTTTTTTCCAGAAGCTCAGTGGTCAGGTTCGAAACTGGTCGCTAGCTAGTTAATTGTGTCCTGGGGCAAGGCACTTTACGGATATTGCCTAAACAACCCAGCAGATTAATGGGTTGGGGGTTCTACCTAATTAAAGGAACAAGTGAATCTTACACAACACACTGCAATAGCTCCGGTAACCCGACGGTGGGCGTGAGGTGATCTGACGATGGCCCGTGTGGTAACCCCCTTGGTTTTCCCATTCATGAGGAAAGAATCTAACAATATGACCAAACAAGTTTGCATATTTTAACAAACTAAAACTAGCAGCAGAACAACAAGTGTAGACAACCAATCTACCTGGTTCATGTTTCATGTAATGGATCCATCCCTGGCTCTGCTGCACGCCCAGGCTCCTCCACTCGGCTTCGGACATGAGGTGCGATTTCGGGACAAGTTTGCTCAGTTCACGGGGTAACATCACATGCCTGGGTGGGGGGGGGTTATGTGGGGGTGAACAATGGTAATTACATGTCTCACATGCCTGACATCACATGCCTGGGTAAAGGGGGGGGGGTTAGTTGGGGTCTACCTTGGTGCCCTCAAGTCACCAAAGCTTGAGGAACCCACCATTAGTGGTTTGTTCCTGTCAAATGCACTTATGTGCTTTACCATATAGTCGGTTGTATACAGAGATGACATTGCATTCATTGCATAGATACCACAATAGCTTCGGTAAATAGACCATCGAACACAAGATACCTGACGGAAATTTTTGTTCAAGAATTTAATAATAAATCATTCAATGTTAGAATCCCAGCCACTAGGATAGAAACATCAAACCAGGATTGAAGTTCTATCTTGTTTACATGACATCCCTCCCCCCAGGGTTATGTTAACACATGGTAAGGGGCAACGCTAAAAGGAGGGAAAGCGGGAAGGAGAAAAACTGCTCACTAAAATTATGGAAACTAATTTTAACCACTAAAAATTAAATTTAATCCCTAAACACTAATTTCAACCCCAAAACTAACCCTAACTCTAGCCTCATGTTTAAAACTAACTCTAATGTCATAATCTTCATTTTAGCATGCAGTTTTCCTCTTTTCTGCCTTCCCACTTTCCCTCCTTTTAGTTTTCCCTCGTGGTAAGCAGTTGAAATCAATCAGAACATCATGTTTACCATGGTGAGGCAGTGCAATGGTGATGAAACAATGGCCATTGTCATATTACTTAGTGCGCGCAATTAGGTATTTCAGTATGTTGTAGAATAAGCAGCCAATACATTGTTGATCAAATTACTTCAATTGTGGTAATATACTTTGTTTCCCCAATATAACACAATAATAACAAATGCTAAGTTTCCACATTATTACACAATAATAACATTGCCCAACCTGTATTCATATTTGTCATCAAAATATTTGTCCGAATAGTAGATGTCGTTAGCTGACATATTCACGCTGGTTGGTGCACAATAGAAACAGAATACAGCGGGTTCAATATAGGAAACAACTTTAGTTCAACAAAATATTTGGAATTCCTGTGTGTGGGACAACATATGTTAAATAGAATATTCATGTTTATCCTTGTTAAAAATAAACTCGTAAGCTGGGTTCAGCTTTCACTAATCTGTGAGACAATACACTATATCACTAGCAGAGCAAAGTATTTCGTCACTAACATGAGTGGGTCTTGTTATATGATGATAGTACCCGTCTCATTCATAATATTCCTTTACCTCATTCCACCATGTTAGTAACGAAAATACCCCACCGCCCCTCTTCCCACCCCTCTTTTTAGTGCGGATCTCGTTCATTATATGCCTTTACCTCATCCCACTCGAGTTAGTGACGAAAATATCTCACTATTCCGCAGAATAGTGTGTTGTCGCGACCTGCTGTCCTCACAGGTTAGTGAAGCCCTGCTAAACTGCTAAAAGTCAAATTAAGAATTGTTTTAATCAGTTACACTACCAATAAAAATACCAGTCCACCGAACAAGGTCTGAATCTTTAAACAAAATTAATTACAACTTAATTCATCTAGTCGATTAAGCTAATGAAGTAATATTTAACAAGGAGATAATTTCAATGTTTAACTTGCGGTACCTCTAAATACTACAGGACCGCTTAGATCGCATGGATCGCTCTGATCACTTACCATACTTTGTAATTACAAAAGCCATGATAATATTGTTAGGGTTGGGGTTTAAGTTAGTTCTGGGGTTGAGATTAGTGTTTGAGACAGAGTTAGAATTACTTTCTATAGCAATCAAGTGATCCAAGCGCTCCAAGCGGTTCTGTAGTACTTAAAGGCAACCTTTAACTTGAACCATGAACTAAAAATCGCCTTCCTGACTGCTAATACCAAAACTGCAGTTATAGGTTAATGTCGCCAATAAAGAAGGTTTTTATACAAAATGTCTAGTTGAAATCATGACAGATTACCTTAACAAATATAAAAACATCATAATTTTGTCTGAAAAATGTGCCAAAAACTAGCTAAAACACAACCAATTCACTGCAATTGTCACTTGCTTTGTGCGAAACGTTTCAAAACGTATTTTAATTGAGAAATATGACTGATTTTATATATTTCGGTCAATTGAAACAGGAAAACACCAGAAACAACTCGAAACAAATTTGGTCATTTTCTTAAACAACCGCTCCGATCTACAACGAGCTTTGATTGGTTACGATTTTCCACGTGACTGCGTTTCTATTAAACATAGAAATCTTATACGTTTGTTATAAATTGAGAAATATGTTGAGTTTTGTGAAAAAAGTCTTTGGTAAACCAAACCACATCAAGCAAACTTGCAATTAAAAATTTGCATATTTAGATACAATATGTTCTACACTTGACCGAAAAAATGACAATAATAAAATTGCTATTCATAAGTTCACAGTTAAGCTATTACAACGTATTATGCGTGAAATACCCACGCACATTGCATTTTTCGTTGAATTAAATTTTAATAGTAAAAAATATATATTTAACGACGAGTCAATAGAATTACTGCAACCGTGGCGGGTTTTGATCTTTCCATCTCTAAGCTAGCAATCCAACCCACAACCACCCAGCTATTTCGACAACACCAACAATCGACCACCCACTAGAGCAGTGGTTCTCAATTATTTTGACTTCATGACGTACCCAAGACCAATTACGAACGGGCGCACCTTGCATGGGAAGTCAAAACAATATACTAACTAGAGAGTGTCAACCACGTGTTTAACCACCACTATTTGTAAAACACATGTTGTATGCCATATATTAATGCTACTGCTACAGGGTCCCTAACCACATTTTGTATTTTATACAATGAGTATGTAGTTTTTGTTTCTGCAAGCATAAACTCATGGGTCCCATAGTTATCAAACCAAACTTCTCCTCCGTGTGTAGGTAAAAAAGAACAATCGTGTTAGATTAACGAAGAATTCATCACAAATGTTTTAAATTAAAGCTTTTTCTTCAAGTGCTGTATTGAAATGAAGCTAAATTTCTAAAACAGCCCGATTTAGTTTTTGATGGCTTCGGGAAATTTCGCATGGGCTTAGTACATAAGTTTCTGTTTTTACATGTGTGGGTGGCTAACGATCCAGAATTCCACCAAATCTGTTGAACATTAGAGCAGCCGTTCAAACGCTATGGCCCCAAAAGCTAATTTTTTAGAAAAATAACCGTTTTGGATTTTAACGTCTCAGGGAAATTCCCCTAGATTTATCACCCACAATTTTTCTACTGCGTATTTAGACCATGTTGTCTAACAAATGACCAAGTTTTGTTACTATTTCATTATTTCTTCTGGTAGATGTCAGGGCGTCATGCCATGCCTGTCACAATCATGATTTGAGAACAAAATCTTTTTTTAGGGTATTTTCCTAGATAATTTTTTTTTAATTTTTCTAATTTTTAAATTAGTAGGTAATGCACTTACATTCCATCAAATCTGAATCAGATTGGAGCAGCCGTTTAAGCGCTATAATGGCCTAAAATGCTCATTTTTTAGAAAAAATGACCGTTTTGGTTTTTAACGTCCAAGGGGAATTCCCCTAAATTTATTACCCAAAATTTTGGTTTCTGCATATCTAGACAATGCTGTGAAACAAATGTTAAATTTTCATTTCAATTCCAATATTCCTTCTGGTAGATGTCGGGGCGACATGGCATGCCTGTCACAATTATCATTTAACAGCAAAAGTTTAATTTTTAAGGTATTTCCCTAGGTAATTTTTTATTTCTTTTAAATGTTAAATCAGTGACTAGTGCACTAACATTCCACCAAATTTGATTCAAATTGGAGCAGCCGTTCAAGCGCTATGGCCTAAAATGCTAATTTTTTAGAAAAAATGACCGTTTTGGTTTTTAACGTCCAAGGGGAATTCCCCTAAATTTATTACCCAAAATTTTGGTTTCTGCATATCTAGGCCATGTTGTCTAACAAATTACTAAGTTTCATTGCGATTCCATTATTCCTTCTGGTAGATGTCGGGGCGCCATGCCATGCCTGTCAAGCGTTTGACGAAGAAAAAAAAAAGAAAAAAAAAAAACGGACAAAAACAATATGTGTCCCATTTTTTCAAATGGGACCCATAAATACTCAGAACGTTACAATGGAAAAGAACGAACTAAACACTAACCATTTAGTAGTTTATGATCTATGCACACTCTGTCGTAAATTTACGAAATGCAAGTGTAGCGCACCTAGCTAACCCTTGTGGCCCACCATTTGAAATACACTGCACTAGAGATTATTCGATAGATTCCAATCAAAGGATTTTCGTTAAAAACCGAAACTAACTTTTACGATTACAACTCTCGTAGCATTTTTTGCCATACTTATTATGGGTCCCATTTGTGTTTTTGTCCGTTTTTTTTTTTTCGTCAAACGCTTGACAGGCATGGCATGTCGCCCCGACATCTACCAAAAGGAACAATGGAATCGCAATGAAACTTGGTGATATTTTAGACAACATGGTCCAGATATGCTGAAACCAAAATTCTGTGTGATAAATTCAAGGGAATTCCCCTGGGACGTTAAAAACCAAAATGGTATTGTTTTCTAAAAAATTAGCTTTTTTGGGCATAGCGCTTGAACGACTGCTCCAATTTTAATTAGATTTGGTGAAATGTAAGTGCATTACTCACTGATTTAACACTAAAAAGAAATAAAAAATTACCTAGGTAAATACCCTAAAAAATAAGATTTTGTTCTCAAATCATGATTGTGACAGGCATGGCATGTCGCCCGGACATCTACCAAAAGGAGTAATGAAATCGCAATTAAACTTGGTGATCTCGTAAACAACATGGTGTAGATATGCATAAACCAAAATTTTAGGTGATGAATTTAAGGGAATTCCCCTGGGACGTTAAAAACCAAAACGGTTTTTTTTCTAAAAAATTAGCTTTTTAGGGCATAGCACTTAAACGACTGCTTTAATTTTAATTAGATTTGGTGGAATGTATGTGCATTACTCACTGATATAACAATTCAAAGAAATAAAAAAATTACCTAGGTAAATACCCTAAAAAATAAGATTTTGTTCTCAAATCATGATTGTGACAGGCATGCCATATTGTCCGACATCTTCAACAAGGACTTGTCAAATCGCATTAAAATTTCAAGAATTCTTAGATAACATTGCCCAGATATGTAAGAAAAAGAAATTTATTCACTAAACCCAAGGAGATTCTCCGAATCCATGAAAAACTTAATCGGGCTGTTTCCGGAATTTAGCTTCATTTCACGTGAGCGCGTTAATTTAAAACATTTGTGGTGAAATAACACGATTCGCCTATTTTTTTTTTTACACACATGCAAAAAAAGTTTGGTTTAATAACTATGGGACCCATGCGTTTATGCTTGCAGAAACAAAACTATGGCAGTCCGGTTAAAACGTTTTGTAATGTTCGATAACATGGACTGGCGTGCACATATCCGACAATAACATATATTGTGTAATGAACGTGGATAACTAGATCGGATTGTTACCTCAGGGACCCATGCGTTTATGCTTGCAGAAACAAACTACATTCTCGGTTTATAAAATAGAAGTTGTGGTTGGGGACCCTGCTCGCATGAATATATGTCATACAAAATCTGTTTTACAAATAGGGGTGGTTACACACGTGGTTGGCACTCTCTAGTAAAGTTGGATAGGGTATTAATGTTTATCCCCGTGGATTGAAAAACCAAGGGGGTTAACACACGGGCAATCGTCAGATCACCTCGCGCCCACCGCCGGGTTACCGGAGCTATTGCAGTGTGTTGTATATGATAGATAAGTTTCTTTAATTTGGTAGAACCCATTAATCCGCGGTTCATTCCCGTTAAGTGCCTTGCCCAAAGACAAAACCGAATAGCTAGCGACCAGTTTCAAACCTACAACCATTCGGTTGAAAGGCTCCGCACCAAACCGGTCGGACTCATCGATGTTGATAGCGACTGGTTTATTTCGTCTAGTATTCATCAAAATTCAAATCATAAGCAACCAGGAATTTGTGGAGCAGCGTAAACGAGATCACATAACATTCCGGCAGCCAACGTATCGCCCATTGTTCGCTAACATTCGGTAATAAGGCAATAGGAGAAAAGCAGCTCCCCAACATAGAAATATCATTATAGGGTGAATAGTATCGGGAGGCGATAGTTGGAATGTGAGACGTTTGCATAACTTGCTTTGAAATTCCCCATGGGGGGAGCGGTTATTAACCTCAGATCACCTCGCGCCCGTCTGGCTATTGCAGTGTGTTGTGTATGATAGACACGTTTCTTCAATTTTATAGAACCCATTAATCCGCTGGGTTCAGGAAATGTCCGTAAAGTGCCTTGACTAAGACTGACCCAAGCAACTAGTCAGCGGCCAGTTCTGATGCATAAACCTTTCGGTTAACAGTGCGATGCAGTACCAGTCGACCATACAAACGAACAACAAAAAACGTCATATCCGGGTAAAATAGCAGCAACATTGACGTCATAAAATAGTTGGATGGAATCTTCGTCGAGGTGATATCCTTCTTGCTAATTTGCATATTCATCTACAATCCTCCGTTATAACCAAGCGTTTCCTGTTGATATCTTCCTCTTCTTCCGAATACACACCACTAGGGGGTGCAGGAACAATAGGAGCGCAGCCAGTAGCAACGCGGTACCTGCTACGTAGAACGACGCGTCGTACGAGTTCGATACGTCAGACATCCATCCTAGTAGGGGAATGATTACAAAACAAAACTAAGACAACTTTTAACTGGAAATATAACTTTTTTTCCTGCTTTATTACATTAAAGAAGAAAGGTAGAGTTGTCATAAGTTAATGAGTCAGGATAAAATGGCTATAATTTTGAAAATCCTAGGGAGGAATTATTACGATGACGTAGCATTGTACTTTTAACTGTATAATCAATTGGTACGGTCGGGTGGCCTTATGGTTAACGCGACCGATACATATACCAACTATAAACAAAAACGGTGTAAGGGCCGAGCGCATCATGGGTTCAAAACTTAACTTTGTACAAAAAAGAAGAAGAATCCTAGGGGTGGAAATTATTACGATGAAACTAAGACTAATTTTAACTGTAAATTTAACTGTTTTTTTATTGCTTCTTTATTACATTAAAGAAGAACGGTAGAGTTATTTTATAAAAGAAGGCAAGATAAATGGCGAAACTATAGAATAGTTAAACACGTCAGTGAACAGACACGGTATGACGTGAGGAAAATGACGTGGCCGTTAAACCTTACATTAGGCAAAACAAATTGCGACAGCAAATTTATCTATATATTAAAAAAATAAAATGTAAAATTATAATTTTATGAAATCAAAATTTATAAAATCCAGAATAAAAACAACACAATTCACCCACCAACAAACGGGGGTCCGAGGTAAACCCCGATACCCTCGCCCGCCAACATCAACCCGTACACGAGGGTGAACGATTCCTCCCCCAGCAGTTTAGCGGGGATTACCATCATCAATCCGTAACTTCCGCTCAAGAAGCCGAAGGAAAGCGCGAAAACGCTGAGCGACCAGAGTTGGGTGCAGAGGGGGCTCAGAAGGGTGGAAACCCCGAATAAGATCTGTAATATTGGGGGAGGCTAAGAGGGTGGAACATGAAAAAATGCATATTATCCATACAACGTGTGTGAAGTTTATTTATTGTCAGGCGTGCGCATCAAAAGTGAATATATGGTTTATAAAAACATCAAAGTGATTATATGGTTTATAAACCAGTTATCTATTGGAATTATGTTGATCCCCTTAAAAACCAAGGGGAAGAACACACGGGCAATATTGGGGGGGGGGTATGGTGGATGGTCATTGTGTTCCGATGTGATTTGGTAAAGAATAATGAAGAATATGAGCGATTTTAAACGTTTTTTTTGTGCAATTTTCAAATTGCAAAAATAAATAATATCCTTTATACAAAGTGGGAAACCAGAGGGCGTTATCACACGGAAAATCGTCATAAATTACTTATAATAAAATGTTAAGATCAAGTCTCAAGTATAACACACACGGCGGGTATCGAACCCACCACCCACCTGCGCCACCACAAACACTTTGAACGTTGAAAGCCCGAACAGCGTGCATATCACTCCGAACACTGCTTTGCCGATGGCGCTGGATACACCGAGCATAGAAATTAATAGTGATCCTTCATGGACCCCTGTGAGAATAAGAGTAGTGGGTTGAAATATTTAAAAAGTTTGTGTTAAGGTACTTTCCCTATATTTGTGTCGATTTAAAATTTGCTTGTGCCAAAGTGTCAGATTGACAATCGAAAGGTTGAAGGTGCAAAACTGGTCACTTGCTAATCGGTTGTCTTAATGGGCAAGGCACTTTACGGACATTGCCTGAACCCAGCAGATTAATGGGATCTACCAAATTGAAGGAACGTGTCTATCATATACAACACACTGCAATAGCTCCGGTAACCCGACTATGGGCGCGAGGTGATCTGACGATTGCCCGTGTGTTAATCCCCTTGGTTTTCCAATTCACGGGGATAAACATGAATATCCTGTCCTAGACGAGTGATCATTACGTCACACCCCATCAATTAGTTTCACTTATATTAGTTTCGAACTCATGATGGTCACTAGGACCGTTATAAGTCGGTAACGGTAGCTTTATTCATTGAAACAATATACCAGCATTCACAATTGTATACGGTCGTGTGGCCGAATGGTTAACGCGACCGATACATATACCGACTACTATACAAAAACGGTCAAAGTGACGAGCCCATCATGGGTTCGAAACTTGGCTGAGTAAAAAAAAACAGCATTCACAATACCTAGCATGAGAGCTCTTTCTGGCAAATGAACGTATGGAACGAATTGTGTCAACCAGGACAAGAAGTCGCTGAAAAATAGAATCCAGAACGTCGGGTTGGACAGGACCTTTTTCGTTTTCTCCGTCAATCTGGGATGAAGTAGAAGTAATGTAAAGTGGCTTGCTCAGGTGCACAGTCGAGTTGCTGGAGCTATTACAGTGTGTGGATGGTTGGTTCATTTATATCCTCGTGGGTGGGAAGCCAGGCTTTATCCACGGGTATCGTAAGACACCTCATGTGCACAGTCGAGTTGCTGGAGCTATTACAGTGTGTGGATGGTTGGTTCATTTATATCCTCGTGGATGAGAAGCCAAGCTTTATCCACGGGTATCGTAAGACACCTCATGTCCACAGTCGAATTGCTGGAGCTATTACATTATGTGGATGGTTGGTTCATTTATATCCTCGTGGGTGGGAAGCCAGGCTTTATCCATGGGTATCGTAAGACACCTCATGCCCACAGTCGAATTGCTGGAGCTATTACAGTGTGTGGATGGTTGGTTCATTTATATCCTCATGGGTGGGAAGCCAGACTTTATCTACGGGTATCGTAAGACACCTCATGCCCACAGTCGAGTTGCTGGAGCTATTACAGTGTGTGGATGGTTGGTTCATTTATATCCTCGTGGGTGGGAAGCCAGGCTTTATCCACGGGTATCGTAAGACACCTCATGCTCACTGTCGAGTTGCTGGAGCTATTACAGTGTGTGGATGGTTGGTTTATTTATATCCTCGTGGGTGGGAAGCCAGACTTTATCCACGGGTATCGTAAGGCACCTCATGCTCACAGTCGAGTTGCTGGAGCTATTACAGTGTGTGGATGGTTGGTTTATTTATATCCTCGTGGGTGGGAAGCCAGGCTTTATCCATGGGTATCGTAAGACACCTCGTGCCCATAGTCGAGTTGCTGGAGCTATTACAGTGTGTGGATGGTTGGTTTATTTATATCCTCGTGGGTGGGAAGCCAGACTTTATCCACGGGTATCGTAAGACACCTCATGCTCACTGTCGAGTTGCTGGAGCTATTACAGTGTGTGGATGGTTGGTTTATTTATATCCTCGTGGGTGGGAAGCCAGGCTTTATCCACGGGTATCGTAAGACACCTCATGCCCACAGTCGAGTTGCTGGAGCTATTACAGTGTGTGGATGGTTGGTTCATTTATATCCTCGTGGGTGGGAAGCCAGGCTTTATCCACGGGTATCGTAAGACACCTCATGCCCATAGTCGAGTTGCTGGAGCTATTACAGTGTGTGGATGGTTGGTTCATTTATATCCTCGTGGGTGGGAAGCCAGGCTTTATCCACGGGTATCGTAAGACACCTCATGCCCACAGTCGAGTTGCTGGAGCTATTACAGTGTGTGGATGGTTGGTTCATTTATATCCTCGTGGGTGGGAAGCCAGACTTTATCCACGGGTATCGTAAGACACCTCATGCTCACTGTCGAGTTGCTGGAGCTATTACAGTGTGCTGGATGAGTTGGTTCATTTATATCCTCGTCGGGTGGGAAGCCAGGCTTTATCCACGGGTATCGTAAGACACCTTATGCCCATAGTCGAGTTGCTGGAGCTATTACAGTGTGTGGATGGTTGGTTTATTTATATCCTCGTGGGTGGGAAGCCAGACTTTATCCACGGGTATCGTAAGACACCTCATGCTCACTGTCGAGTTGCTGGAGCTATTACAGTGTGTGGATGGTTGGTTTATTTATATCCTCGTGGGTGGGAAGCCAGGCTTTATCCACGGGTATCGTAAGACACCTCATGCCCACAGTCGAGTTGCTGGAGCTATTACAGTGTGTGGATGGTTGGTTCATTTGTATCCTCGTGGGTGGGAAGCCAGGCTTTATCCACGGGTATCGTAAGACACCTCATGCCCATAGTCGAGTTGCTGGAGCTATTACAGTGTGTGGATGGTTGGTTCATTTATATCCTCGTGGGTGGGAAGCCAGGCTTTATCCACGGGTATCGTAAGACACCTCATGCCCACAGTCGAGTTGCTGGAGCTATTACAGTGTGTGGATGGTTGGTTCATTTATATCCTCGTGGGTGGGAAGCCAGGCTTTATCCACGGGTATCGTAAGACACCTTATGCCCACAGTCGAGTTGCTGGAGCTATTACAGTGTGTGGATGGTTGGTTCATTTATATCCTCGTGGGTGGGAAGCCAGGCTTTATCCACGGGTATCGTAAGGCACCTCATGCCCACAGTCGAGTTGCTGGAGCTATTATAGTGTTTGGATGGTTGGTTCATTTGTATCCTCGTGGGTGGGAAGTCAGGCTTTATCCACGGGTAAGGTAAGACACCTCATGCCCACAGTCGAGTTGCTGGAGCTATTACATTGTGTGGATGGTTGGTTCATTTATATCCTCGTGGGTGGGAAGCCAGGCTTTATCCACGGGTATCGTAAGACACCTTATGCCCACAGTCGAGTTGCTGGAGCTATAAAAATGTGTGGATGGTCAGACATGATTATAGGTTAAAGCAATGTAAAGTGGCTTGCTCAGGTGCACCGTCAAGTATTATAATTAACAAACTATAACATGCCAATCTGCCATTCTATTTACTTCATCTTCTCCCTGATAATTTGAATGGTACTTCGTCGTCTTTGGCTGTTCCCATCAACCAGTTTCACTCCCGAGATTTCAAGAACTTCGGTTTCAAATGAGTTTCTCTCACTGGGGACTTCCCCATTGAGCTTGGGTTCTTTATAGTTATCCTGTGTGGGAGGGGGTTGTAAGGTTCCTGCAACTTTATTTAAAACTTTTTATCTTAAAAAAAAAATTTTTTATCAAAACAACTTTTGAAACGCGTAAATCGACGGAAATGACGTTGAAAACCATGCTTCTACGCGTTATATTGTGTTGTCATGAAAACATTTTTGTTTAATTGATTTTTCTTTTTTAATTTGATAATTCGCGAACATATTATTGTGACGTCATTAAAAGTTCATATATTCGCGTTCCGCGCTACTTCGCACATGTGATTGTTACGTCACTTAAATAAGTTCTACCTGATTACCAGGTCATGTGATCGCCACTTCCATATGACGTCATAATGACGTAATTGTTGAGGTTCCATCATAAGAAGACCACACGCGATGACGTTTAACTGCAATCCACCAATGAGGAGCAAGGAACCCTGTGACGTCATAATGTAAAACCAACTTAAACGCGAAAATAATTTTTCGAATTTAAAAACCAAAATAATTTAATAAAATCGCGATTTTATTTAAAATCGAATCGATTTAAATTCAATAAATTATAATTCAATGAAATCTGATATTTTCATTGAACAAATTTCTTGTTGAAATTTTTTAATCTCGCAATACTATTCATACCAAGTTAGTATTTAATATACCTACAAATAAACAATTTTTAAGATTTGTAGCGACGGCTTTACAACGGTGGGTATGACCAGACCTATGCGAGATCGTATCCCCTGTTTCTGCACTGTTAGGTCGTGTTTTCCCCAAAGTGGGGTTGAACACATTGCAATAGGTCCGCCCACCTGACTTAGCACAACTGGCATTAGTTTTATTGGCTTTAAACTGTTAATAACGACCTCCCCCATTCACTTTACTCCATGTACCCCCCCCCCCCAAAAAAAAAAATAAAAAAACGCCCTAAACGCCCCACTTACCCTCCACGTGAAATGCTCGACGAAAACTTTCTGAAGGAAGCCGAACAGAAAAGCTCCGACGCCAACCCCACTTGACCCCACACCCATCGCTAGAGGTCGCTGTTGGTCGAAGTATTGACTTAGGGAAACCACCGCCGCTAAATTTGCCACCCCACCAGCGCCACCTAGCGAAGAAGAAAAAAATGAAAATTTTGAAATGCGGGGAATCCCCATAATAAAGATTGTTGTTGTAAGATTTTATTATACATCAAAAGAACAATACACAACGTCATTGTTTTTTTTAATGGTATTTTAGCGTTTGTACTGCCAGCGATAGAAAACGTTAAAATTTTAAATTTTGTTTTGCTGAAGACAATACCCCACCGTAGAAAGTGCTTATTTAATTAAACTCGTCATGTGTCGTGTTTCAGCCACAAGTTTCGTTCTAGAATATCAATTGGTCACCATTCGGCCACACGACCCACTGTGACGTCGATTTGCGTAGACAATGGTATTTGTCCAACAACAAGTGTGCCTTGTGAGCAAACAATGCATGGAACAGTCGTCGCGACCACAACACTTCAGTGCGAGGCGATACTTATACGCAATCGTTGGTGGGTTACTCGGGAAGCGATTTACTAAGTTGTCGTTTTAATCGTGTTTTCGTAACCTTATTTATGATTTGTTTGCAACCATTTATTACTATGGCTCGTACTTTAACCTTATACTTAGAGAACCGACTATTGGAATTAGTTAAACCCCAGACATCACCCCTTGAAGGTACTGTTAATGATTGCGTATTAGTGTCGATAGTAGTTGTTTTACAAAGTTATCTACTGGACAATCCACTTAACGGACATTGCCTGAACCCAGCGGATGAATGGGTTCTACCAAATTGAAGGAACGTGTCTATCACATACAACACACTGCAATAGCTCGGGTAACCCGGCGGTGGGCGCGAGGTGATCTGACGATTGCCCGTGTGTTAACCTCCTTGGTTTTCCCATTCACTGGGATAAACGCGATCGTAAAATTCTTTTTCGGTTAGTGTATCTACTTGTATGGGAATTGTGACGTAACATTTACGCGCGATTTGGGCCAAACGACGCTGACTCTAATTTTGTTTTCAAGACCATTGTTATGTAGGACAATCGCAATAAAATCAATCCCTTATTACGTCACTGTCCGACGTTTTACAAGTTATAAAACAATAAAATCGCGTTGTGCGTCGCGACAGGAGTTATACACCATGGATCCAATGTGAACTTGATTTATAGCGAGGGTTGTTAGAACGGTGCAGTGTTTCCGGGTGCAAATTTAATAAAAAAAATTTTTTTAAATTTGTGTTTACAAAAAAAACTGGAAACACTAAGAATTAAAAAAATGCGAAAAATGTGGTGGCAACACTGTTTTTTGTCACCGCATTTGAAGTTTGCTGATAAGGAAACATCACAATGCGGTGTTTGTGACATCACAAATAGCTTTCACCTGCTAGAATGCCGAAACTGACGCACAAATATGAGATTCCTGATGCGAAAGAACTGGATATAAGCGCCAGGGAAAGCACAGCGCCACTGGCCACGATGACTTGGCGACATGTGAAGCGATCCAGCAACGCACTTCCTAATGGTCCTGTATGGGGGGGGGTTAGAATAAGCGGGATTTCCAACTGTTTGTTCACTTCATAATGTCGCTATGTGGATATTAACTATGACGTCACAGAAACAGCCAATCGACGTTCGAAATCTTCAAATTAAAAAAAAATAGAATGTATGACGAAACAAATAGATCGCTCGACCGATTCATATCAGGAAAAGGACTTAATGGCGACTCTATGGTCGGTTCTGGTATGAAAAAGAATTTCGCGAACACTCTAACAAGAATAATGAACTAAGTTATGACGTAATCAATCATTCTTAGGTAATACTGAGTTGTCTCTAGGAACTTTGTGTGACGTATACCTATGTGTGACGTATACCTATGTGTGACGTATACCTATGTGTGACGTATACCTATGTGTGACGTATACCTATGTGTGACGTATACCTATGTGTGACGTATACCTATGTGTGACGTATAACTATGTGTGACGTATCACGATGTGTGACGTATACCTATGTGTGACGTATCACGATGTGTGACGTATACCTATGTGTGACGTATACCTATGTGTGACGAATACCTTTGTGTGACGTATACCTATGTGTGACGTATCACGTTGTGTGACGTATACCTATGTGTGACGTATACCTATTTGTGACGTATAACTATGTGTGACGTATCACGATGTGTGACGTATACCTATGTGTGACGTATACCTATGTGTTACGTATACCTATGTGTGACGTATACCTATGTGTGACGTATACCTATGTGTGACGTATAACTATGTGTGACGTATACCTATGTGTGACGTATACCTATGTGTGACGTATACCTATGTGTGACGAATACCTTTGTGTGACGTATACCTATGTGTGACGTATCACGTTGTGTGACGTATACCTATGTGTGACGTATACCTATGTGTGACGTATCACGTTGTGTGACGTATACCTATGTGTGACGTATATCTATGTGTGACGTATACCTATGTTTGACGTATCGCGATGTGTGAATGATGATGGCGTGGGCAAGACACCAGATTACGTCATTACCACAAATTCTATTAGATGCCGCGCGAGACTTGATTGATACGTCACAGAGGATTCAAACAGCGATCCATCGTCACGTGGTCAACACACCATGCGCCCGAGCGCTTAAATATTATTCTAGAATTCGATTCAGAACAGAAATAACAAATATCCGAATCTCACGAAACAGAGGAAACGCGCGAGCTCTGGACAATACGTCATAGACGGCAACGATTGTTCGATCGCGTTATCTCTATCCGTGTTTGTTGAGTAACCGCGCCACTCGGTCTATAAATAGATATAAACAGTCGTCGTTTGCCATGTGGCGTTTATATTGAACTTACATATCCAATCATCCACACTCTGTAATAGCTCCAGCAACTCGACTGTGGACATGAGGTGTCTTACGATACCCATGGATAAAGCCTGGCTTCCTACCCACGAGGATATAAATGATCCAACTATCCACACTCTGTAATAGCTCCAGCAACTCGACTGTGGACATGAGGTGTCTTACGATACCCATGGATAAAGTCTGGCTTCCCATCCACAAGGAAATATAAATGAACCAACCATCCACACACAGTAATAGCTCCAGCAACTCGACTGTGAGCATGAGGTGTCTTACGATACCCATGGATAAAGCCTGGCTTCCCACCCACGAGGATATAAATGAACCAACCATCCACACACTGTAATAACTCCATCAACTCGACTGTGAGCATGAGGTGTCTTACGATACCCATGGATAAAGCATGGCTTCCCACCCACGAGGATATAAACGAACCAACCATCCACACACTGTAACAGCTCCAGCAACTCGACTGTGGGCATGAGGTGTCTTACGATACCCGTGGATAAAGCCTGGCTTCCCACCCACAAGGATATAAATAAACCAACCATCCACACACTGTAATAGCTCCAGCAATTCGACTGTGGACATAAGGTGTCTTACGGTACCCGTGGATAAAGCCTGGCTTCCCACCCACAAGGATATAAATAAACCAACCATCCACACACTGTAATAGCTCCAGCAATTCGACTGTGGACATAAGGTGTCTTACGGTACCCGTGGATAAAGCCTGGCTTCCCACCCACAAGGATATAAATAAACCAACCATCCACACACTGTAATAGCTCCAGCAATTCGACTGTGGACATAAGGTGTCTTACGATACCCATGGATAAAGCCTGACTTCCCACCCACGAGGATATAAATGAACCAACCATCCACACACTGTAATAGCTCCAGCAACTCGACTGTGGGCATGAGGTGTCTTACGGTACCCGTGGATAAAGCCTGGCTTCCCACCCACGAGAATATAAATGAACCAACCATCCACACACTGTAATAGCTCCAGCAACTCGACTGTGGGCATGAGGTGTCTTACGATACCCGTGGATAAAAACTATTTTTGTATTTCACAACTCATACAGATAGCATTATGGTTCGTCTGTGAGTCTATGACGTCACATTTCCTGCTGTGTTGTCACGTTTCCTATTATTGAAACACAGCCAGCTAGGGAAATACTAGTTTAACGTTACAAAGTCACGAAAGAGATGAAATTTCGGGTGGAACTTTGAATTATAAGCGCAAATGGCTTCGACCTAACAACCCGCCAAGCTATTAAAGCTTCAATTTTAAGCATGGGTTCCTATTTGGTGGTGTATGTCTGTATGATACGCCTGGGCGAGTACTTATGGTGCTGGTCTTGTAGTAAACCGCGGAAGCAATTGAGTAAAATGACAGATAAATTGTGTTAGATGCTACCAGTCCGGTAGACGTAAACGTTCGTGTAATTGTGTGAATGTCTGTATCGTGGCCGTGTTTGTTCAATTGTCCGTCTGGCTTAAACTTTCTTTCTCCTTTATTCCCAGAGTAAATAAACCTGTATAAGGAACTAATGGCTAGCTAGTCGGTTGTGTCCTTAACCGGGCACTTAACGGACATTGCATGAACCCAGCGGATTGATGGGTTCTACCAAATTGAAGGAACGTGTGAATCATATACAACACACTGCAATAGCTCGGGTAACCCGACGATGTGCGCGAGGTAATCTGACGATTGCCTGTGTCTTAACCCCCTTGGTTTCTCATCCGCAGGGATAAACATGAATATCCTATTCTAATCAAGGGTCGATTCAATTTTAATATTGTATCAAAACCATACAAACTCACCCATCAGAAGCGTCGTCCCAGCCGCAATCGACCCGATCCACGCCGTTTGTCCCCGACTTGTACCAAATTCACCCAACCACTCCACATACAGCACACCCACGGAGAATAAGGACCCAAACACCAGCGCTCGAACCACGAACGAACAGCCCAGCACTACCCATCTGTATTTCAACCTTTCAGCTTCGGCTGGTTGTACTGTGCTACGCAACGCACGACACATCTCTATACTAGGACTATGTCGTCATTAATTCGTTAAAGAATAGCTGTAATAACAAAAACACGCTGACTTAACGGTAATTTATATAAAAGTAAATAATACAACAGCAATATTTTAAACTCAAGATGTATTTCGCTTGAAATCTTATTAACCTCTCTGCCACATAATACCGAATAAAACGCTGAAAATAAGATAACCACCCATCCATCTAGCTACTTACTCATGTATTATTCATATCGACTTGAACCATACTGACAACAACTATGTTGCCTTCTTCTAATATGAGCTGATGCTTCAAAACTGATTTGTTGTCTCTCTCTCCTTCATGGCTGCAAACAAACTTCTTCTTCGCATTCTCTCGCTTTGCAAACCATTTTCTTTTCTCTTCCCGTTCTCTCGCTGAACGCCCAAGTGACTTTTCAGGAATAATTTTACGTCCGCGAGATGACAGCAAAGAGCAATACAGCTTAGTTAATGTGGCCGAATGGTTAACGCGACCGATTTATATTATACCCATTTCTGTATCGGTGTTCGTAACGAGTCGATCATAGGATCGAGACTTAGGACGGTAAAGATTTACATGAAACCATTTTTACCAGCGAAATGACACTTGCGCGATTATGGTTTTCTATGGATCGTTATAATAGATCGTTTAAGTTTAGTTTATTTATTTCTTTGCCCCAGTATTTAAAAATGGCAAATGAATCAAATCATGACACAGGAACAGGAAAAGACGGCAAAACGAACAGTCGTTTAAAAGACAAAAAATATAAATTAATAAATATAGCGGACGCCAAACCTAAGTGAAAGAACAATATTAAGCAAACAAAATTTAATTAAAACCAAACAATATAAAGCCCTTAAGATGAGTGTGCGGTAAAGCGCGACCAGAAGATCGGAATCGGACTGCCCCAATGTACCAACAGTGATTCAATATTACATTCACACATGAACTACATTTGTCGTGTTGTTTACTTGTGTGCCAAGCTATTTAGCACTAGGCGGTTAACACACGGGCAATCGTCAGATCACCTCGCGCCCACCGTCGGGTTACCGGAGCTATTGCATTGTGTTGTATATGATAGACATGTTCCTTCAATTTGGTAGAACCCATTAATCCGCCACTGGATTAGACAAGATTAGTTGTTTTTTTGCACTTAGTTACAATAAAGAAGATTATCCTGGAATTTTTATTTTAAAATGAATCATAAAAACGGTCAAACCACGGTAACATATCATTAATGCACAGGATATAAGTGGAACAAACGCGGCATTGCGACATTGGTTAAGTGGCGTGCCACCCACAATCATACATTGTATGCATTTGTATTATTTAACGAATATAATGCGATGATCCAGTGATCCTGGGTTCAAAACCAGGTTCCGATATAAAATTAGATATGATTGTTTCTCTATGTCGTCATAACCTGATACAATTCTTAATTCACAGAACCCTCGCCGATTTTCAGTTGTTGGAAAACAATGGCCTTTTTTCGACGCTAAGTTAATCGATGGACGCGATTTAATTGTCACCGAATAAACCAAACCAAAAGAAAATGTTTAAATACGTCATAATGATCGAATACAAGATCAAGTTGGCGGAGCATTATTTTTGCTGCTGAACTTGCTAATTACGTTAAAAATACGTCATCGTGATGTCACGGCTCAAAATTTTACTTTTTAAAATTATTATTATATTTTATTTAACTTTACTACTAAAGTTGAACATAAAATCGACCTCCAGTGACGTCACTAGGCGTATGATACACGTCATATGTACGCAAATTAACAAGCAATCAATGGCGCAGACAAATTTTCTCATGTACGATTTATATGAATATTGGAATCAATAGCTCATACGAGAAATACACATTAAAGACTGATTTATATTTCTGTGATTAAACACGAGAATTAATCGGCGAGCGAAGACCACAATCGAAAAAAGGAGTCTCTCGCTAAATAATTCATGTCTTCGAGTCTTTATAGACGCGTGCGCGACCGACGCTACTTGGTCGATCCCGTGTGCGTTTCGCTGAGTTTGAAAGATTTTAGCGAAGTCGCGACGTTTATTTATGACGTAAGTGGTCAGGACAAAGGAAGATAAACGAGGAATTCCAGAATTCGATAAATCTAAGATTCCAGTATTAAGGTTATTGTAGATGGCGCGAATAACTAGATATAACGACACATGTGTTTGCGACGTAACAAAGCAGTTTGTTACGTCACAATATACACCGCGGTTGTAGCGTTTCTTGCATTTCGCGATTGTTGCCTGTAACACCGGGTTAAGAGCGATATAATTATGACGAAACAATAGCATACAATACAGAGAAGCATATACGAGAATTAAGGTTCGAAGGTGAATGGCCAGGTCAGGTGTAATGCCTTGGAAGATTGCAAGCTTGGATCAGTGGTGTGGTGTATATGAGCTATATGAATATATTAAGGGTAAGCAACGATATAGAGGTGTATTACTAGGGTTTATACCATGCTTGGGTTGGTCGTGTGGTGTTTGGCCACTATTGTACAATATTCTATATATCATGGTGTTGGTAATAATAGCGGGGAATTGCCGAATATATCAAGATTAGCAAGAAGTTTATTGCAGAATGTAGTGAATAATTGAAGATTTTAACCACTGGTTGCATATCTATCTATGTGTTTGGTGCAATTTCAATTTGTTGGAAAGTTGATTTGAATTTGCTGATTCTATTTTCGTTTAACTGCAGGTCATTTTCGTTGTAGGGCTGGCTTTGTGACGCAATAATAGTGGAATAATCGAAGCTCGCGCTCTCGTAACATTGATTCGAATTAATACCGGCTGGTTGGTCTATGACGTCACAGATCCTTCAGTTGTGACAGATGTCGGCTCTATTTCTTACGACTCATTATTGTTACGTCGTTGTGACTAAACAAAGACTGTTTCGAAACATGATTGTTTGTTTCGCGATTTTGATTGTTTTGCCTTATGTGACGTCACAAACGGACGATTTACCGTATTTCACGAATACTTGGTTCTGGCAAATGGCGGAGGACGACGTTGTGGGTAAGTTCTAGAAATTCATTTATTACATCATAATACTCAATACATTCCTTAGTGACGTGACAATGTTAAATGTTTAAAAGCTTATCACATCATAGAAGTGTTTGTTACGTATAATAACCACTATTGTGTGATTTCTTACTTAAGTTCTTGAATATTTTTAAACGTTTGGAATTGAATTATTCATAACTCGCGAGCACTTTCCATTGTTAAGTCATAACGCGCTGTGTGACGTATGTATACGTAGGTCACATAGTTTAAATAATGGCAAGAAACAAAAATGTTTCCATTCGCCGTAGTTTTGGAACTATCTCCAACTTAGATGTCACTGTTTGGGTTGTATTGTTACCCGCGTCACTCGCGATCTCTGGGCGGCTCTCGTTTTTTCCGCGAAAGTCACTTATGACGCGAATAACCAAGAATAAACTCAACAAAATAAAGGGTTCAACCAAATTAAAGGAACGTGTCCTATCATATACAACACACTGCAATAGCTCCGGTAACCTGATGATGGGTGAAAGGTGATATGACGATTGCCTGTGTGTTAACCCCCCTTTTCCGGTAAATTCCTCCGGTAAATGGAAATTTACTCCGGTACATTAGTAGCTCCGGTAACCCCTTAGATAATCTGACGATTGCCCGTATTATAACGCCCCTAAAATGCCCTTTAATCGCGATAAACATAAACATCCTACCACGCCCCACCACACCCACGCGTCGATTGCAACTTATTTAAATCGAATTTTCTTGCAAAGATTTCAATATCTTCTGAAAAATTTATAAAAATCGAAATTAACTTTTTTATAAACTTTTATTCTTTGGTTTATACGAAAATGCGTTAAGTTTCTGTTTATCCCAAACTATTTTAACAATATCGTCGCCATATTTTATGACGTCACATCCCCCACGCTTAATCAAGTAACCCCGCGAGTCGTTCTAATGAGCAAATGAAGCGGAAGTTACGTTGTGATTAAAACGCCATCGCGAAAATTCTCGGAGTTTTAAAGTGATGAATGACGTCATTAAACGCATCAGCTAATGCGACATTGTGGACAAACTTATTTGTAGAATATTATGCAAATTCAAGTGAAAATAACGTAGCAAGTAAATGTGAATATAATGTATGCAAGTAAATACAAACTAACCACCGAAACAATAGTAATATTGAACCGCGAATTTTCATAAGTTTCAACCGAAAAAAAATCTTCCAAAATAATTAAAGCGCGAACAAAACCTAAACAGTCGCATAAACCTGTAATTTTCACTTTATAACACTAATATGTTGTCTATTATATGTATGCCAGGATTAATTTCAAATGTTTCCAAATTGAAGGAACATTGGTTGGTTTGGCATGTGTATCTGATGATTATCATATCTTGCCAATGCTTTCCTCTGTTTTGCTGGTTCACCCATTAGTACATTCACCCATGACGCTTTACATATCATACAAACACGTCAGTAAATGATTGCTTTGATTAATTGCATTTATTTGATCCATTAATCAACATGAATATCTTGTAGATAAATTTCGTCTGGAACACAGTACACATGCACGTACATACAATTCAATGAAACCGTTTAAATTCCGGTTTATTATCATACCCCCAAGATACGTTGATAAATTGACCCATTATACAGCCCCACCAAACATTAGAAATCCGCAAACCAATTCCAACCGAATATTTTATCAAACAAGTCAACCAGATGAAACGAATCACTTTTGGCGAGATATCAACCCTTTGATCCCACCCACATATGCGGTAGAACGTCTGGTACAATTTGAATCACTCAATTAATCGACTGATAAGAATGTTTGGAAACTTAAATGTTGTCCAGGCAGATATTTATATGAAGCACAGAAGCTTTGCGGGCCATCTGCAAAACTGCAGTGTTTGTTTCATTTATAACTTCCCGAGTTATCAACCAATATGTCTAATATTTCTTCTCGGATCACCTCCAATATTGAACCACTTATTCCCATGGACACAATCTACCTCCTCACCAAATTCCATCAAAATCCGTCCATAACTTCCCGAGTTATCAAACAATATGTCTAATATTTCTTCTCGGATTACCTCCAATATTGAACCACTTATTCCCATGGACACAATCTACCTCCTCACTAAAATTACATCAAAATCCGTTCATAAATGTTAAGCCACCATCAGTAATCCGAGGTTAATTCTTGCAAATCCCTTTAAGCTACGTCATTATCATTACTATCGCTTCAACAATAACCTTTATGACCTCATATCCGGTTTAGGTTCGCAGCCGCGCGCATCAATATCCGATCACGTGATTCAACTGTTAGCATCTGACCCCAGAGGTCGACCTTTGACCTTTAGTGTGAAAGGTGACATCGGCCCGAAATACTTCACTGTGGATACGAACACAGGGGTTGTGAAGCTGAGGAAAGCATTCGATCGGGAGGTATGTTGTATCGGTGGACTATATATGTAGGGTCGGTGGGCCTTATATGTTGTGCTGGTGGGCCTTATATGTTGTGTCGGTGGACCTTATATGTTGTGTCGGTGGACTTTATATGTAGGGTCGGTGGGCCTTATATGTTGTGTCGGTGGACCTTATATGTTGTGTTGGTGGGCCTTATATGTTGTGTTGGTGGGCCTTATATGTTGTGTTGGTGGACCTTATATGTTGTGTCGGTGGACCTTATATGTTGTGTCGGTGGACCTTATATGTGGTGTCGGTGGGCCTTATATGTTGTGTCGGTGGGCCTTATATGTTGTGTCTGTGGGCCTTATATGTTGTGTCGGTGGACCTTATATGTGGTGTCGGTGGGCCTTATATGTTGTGTCGGTGGGCCTTATATGTTGTGTCGGTGGGCCTTATATGTTGTGTCTGTGGGCCTTATATGTTGTGTCTGTGGGCCTTATATATTGTGTCGGTGGACCTTATATGTTGTGTTGGTGGGCCTTATATGTTGTGTCGGTGGACCTTATATGTTGTGTCGGTGGACCTTATATGTTGTGTCGGTGGACCTTATATGTTGTGTCGGTGGGCCTTATATGTTGTGTCGGTGGACCTTATATGTTGTGTTGGTGGGCCTTATATGTTGTGTTGGTGGGCCTTATATGTTGGGTTGGTGGGCCTTATATGTTGTGTCGGTGGGCCTTATATGTTGTGTCGGTGGGCATTATATGTTGTGTCGGTGGGCCTTATATGTTGGGTTCGGTGGACCCTTATAATGTTGTG
>CH003031.1:17216-42233 GCA_000149265.1 Ciona savignyi
ACAAAAAAGCGTACGAATCCCTGGTCTAACCTGATTCCACCTCCAGGCATCACACAAGACCAGCTGGAAGTATCAAACATGCCGCAGTGGAAGCCCATGTTGTACGGAGTGGCCTTCCTGCACACCACGGTCCAGGAGCGCCGCAAGTTCGGTCCGATCGGATGGAACATCCCGTACGAGTTCAACCAAGCAGACTTCAATGCCACCGTGCAGTTCGTGCAGAACCATCTTGATGATGTGGATTTGAAGAAGGGAGTTTCGTGGAGCACAGTGCGATACATGATCGGTGCGTTCATATCAATGTTGATCATCATATGATATCGAGTTTATCATACTTTCATATTAAGATTATAGCAGCGTTCTTTTATTTCAATTTCCATCGAATAATTTCTTTCTGGACATCAAAGCATCCAAGGAACCACTGGCTCTTTGGAAGTTGCATAATTATTTAATTTTTAAGAGAAAATATGTGGACACAACATCATTCCAAATTCTCAAAGTATAAAAGAATTACATTGGCTTTGTGTAATTGTAACGCTAAATATCCTTCAAGTAATTGTTTAGTTTATCTTTTTGTATCAAAATGGCTTCGAATCAGTTAGATTCTTTTGTGATTAATTTAACCCTTCTGCGAATTAAAGGTCACCACAAGCCGAAAAACCATAATAAATTATTTAATGCATTTTTTTTAACGAGCCAGGTTTCGAACTCATGTTGGGCTCGTTACTCGGAGCGTTTTTGTATAACAGTCGGCATATGTATCGGTCCCGTTAACCATTTGGCAACACAACCGTACATTTAATGCATGATTTTCCTATACGAGTGACCAGATAATAGGAGGTTACCACTGCCATCTACAGGTGAGATCCAGTATGGTGGGCGGGTGACCGATGATTACGACAAGATCCTGTTAAACACTTTCGCTCGAGTCTGGTTCAGTGAAGCAATGTTTCAGGCAAACTTCCGCTTCTACAAGGGCTACAGCATCCCACATTGCAAGGCCATTCCTCAATATCTCGAGCATATACAGGTGGGGATAAGTGTGGGTTGGCTGGTGCTATCAGGGACCGTGAGCCAGGCTTTAACCACAGATATTGTAATACACCTCATGCCCACAGTCAAGTTTCTAGAGCTATTACAGTTTAAACCATTGGGATATTTTTGTTCTCATAGATACAAACTCGTGTACCATGTGCCCATGGTAAGATACTCTTAATTAATTTTAAGAAGAATATAATAGATTGTGACATGGGCAATATAAATGTATATAATGCTCAACATTGCTAATTGACTGTAAAGATGATGGGTATCAAAGTTGAGTAACCATGTAATACCACTGGGTTTCTGCAATTCAAGCTAAAGTGGTTGCGGTGGGTATTGAACCCGCAACCTGCCGTTGTTAACAAACATCCCACCAGGCCCTCCCACTGAGTGACACACCGGAAGTATTTGGACTCCACCCAAATGCTGACATCACGTACCAGACCAACTGTGCGAAGGAGATATTGGACACCGTGCTCAGCGTGCAACCCAAAGACAGCAGCTCGGGGACAGGGGAGACGCGAGAGGACGTGGCGTTTAACATGGCGCAGGATATGCTGGATAAACTCCCTGCTGACTATGTGCCTTATGAGGTGACTATGTGTCTATATTGTGTGGGAGGTTAGGTTGGCCATGTTGCCTTATGAGGTGGGGTGGATATTTCCATGTCTTCTTTTACACTTTCCCTCTGTCTTGATGTGTGATCGGTTGAATATGTGTTGCATTGTGTATTGGATTGGGCAAGGTACTAAAAGGGAGAACCACCTGAACCCAGCAGATTAACAGGTCATGTTAAAACTCAGGAATGTTTTAAATTATACACAACGCACTGCAATAGCTCCTGTAACTTATCAGTGATCAAATGTAATCTTACAATTGCTTGTGTGATAAAGACCCTTGTTTTCCATCCAACCATGGTAACCATGAAATCTACACACAGGTGAAAGAAAGATTGAAAATCCTGGGAGCCTTGCAACCAATGAACATATTTCTACGTCAGGAGATCGACAGAATGCAAAAAGTAACGCTTTGTTCGATCAGTGTTGCCAGATGATAAATATTGTTGTGTTGCCAACTATTAAATAATGTTGTGTTGCCAGGTAATAAACACTGTCCGGTCAACACTGGTAGACTTGAAGCTAGCGATTGAGGGGACAATAATAATGAGTGAAAGTCTGAGAGATGCATTGGATTGTATGTACGACGCGCGGATACCTGCCAGATGGCTCAAGGTATGTTCTGTTGATGTTAAAATATTCAAGTTTCTTTGTGAGTTAGAAATTGGGCTTTATCATATTTATATTCTCATGTGTAGGAAGCCAGGCTTTATCCACAGATATCGTATTACACCATTAGTCTACATTCGAGTTGCTGGAGCTATTACAGTGTGTGGTCGGTTGGTTCATTTATATCCTTGTGGGTGGGAAGCCAGGCTTTATCCACGGGTATCGTAAGACACCTCATGCCCACAGTCGAGTTGCTGAAGCTATTGTAGTGTGTGGATGTTTGGTTCGTTTATATCCTCGTGGGTGGGAAGCCAGGCTTTATATTTGCGGGTACCGTAAGACACCTCAAGCCCACAGTCGAGTTGCTGAAGCTATTGTAGTGTGTGGATGTTTGGTTCATTTATATCCTTGTGGGTGGGAAGCCAGGCTTTATCCACGGGTATCGTAAGACACCTCATGCCCACAGTCGAGTTGCTGAAGCTATTGTAGTGTGTGGATGTTTGGTTCGTTTATATCCTCGTGGGTGGGAAGCCAGGCTTTATCCACGAGTATCGTAAGACACCTCATGCCCACAGTCATGTTGCTGGAGCTATTACAATGTGTGGATGGTTGGTTCGTTTATATCCTCGTTGGTGTGAAGCCAGGAACAATAGAATCACCCACATCTACCAACAGGTATCATGGCCGTCCAGCACGCTTGGCTTCTGGTTCACCGAACTACTGGACCGAAACAACCAGTTCTATAAATGGTGTTTCGAAGGTCAACCGAGGTCGTTCTGGATGACTGGGTTCTTCAATCCACAGGGATTTCTCACCGCGATGAAACAGGTGAGTCGACCACTAGGTGGCCTGGATATTAATGTTTGTAACAAATGCAACACAGCTTGGACTGTAGACACCAATAAGTACATTAAACAAACATCTCGGACTTTATCTTTGTTACGTCTTTTCGTGGCGCCTACTAGACCAGATGTAGCACAATAGGACTTGTTCTAAAACGCGCAACTCCAGTAGTATCAAGACATTATTCCAACTGCTTTTCCACTTTTACGTTAGGTTATTGCCAAAATTTGCGGTTTTTAAAATATTTTATGCCGTAGGAAACTATAACTTCTAACTTCAGTAGAGATTATTTTTAAAAAAACACATGGCTCAAATTAAAATAACTGCGAAATCTCACAACCAGTCTTCAAAAATATCTTACACAAGGCAGATATTGCGCTACTCGCGACAACAATGGTATTGTGACGTCTAATAAGCTCATTTATAATATTAGTTCCCGTAAACGAATAACGCAGTGATTTTAATGTAATAATCTTTAAAGATCGTTCTTCAACCATCTTCAACGTTTCACTCACACCCCCATTTCAACCACATCCGCATTTCACCCACTCCCCTTATTAATCCTACAGGAAGTGACACGAGCACACAAAGGGTGGGCGTTGGATAGCGTGGTCCTCCACAACGAAGTCACCAAATTTGGGTCGAGTGATGACGTCATAACCGCCCCTGAGGAGGGGGTTTATGTGTATGGGTTGTACTTGGAGGGAGCGGCGTGGGACAAACGGGGTCAGAAGCTCTCGGAGTCGAAACCGAAGGTTTTGTTCGAGTTGATGCCGATCATTCACATTGATGCCGTGCAATCTGGTGAGTGGGAGGTGCAGGGTCCACTGCTTGCTCGTACTGGCTGGAATAGTAGGATATTCATGTTTACTCCCTGTGAATGGGAAAACCAAGTAGGTTAACACACAGGTAACAGTCAGATCACCTCGCGCCCATTGTCGGGTTACCGGAGAGATTGCAGTTTGTTGTGTATGATTCACATATAATTCAATGGGTTTAGGCAATGTCCGTTAAGTGCTTTGCCCAAGGACAAAACCGACTAGCTAGCGACCACTTTTTAATTTGCAACCCTTGGCCTTAAAGGCGAATTTGTATCTGTTTCGCATCTGTTACTCTGACTTTTGGTCTTATAAAGACCAATTTGCATGTTCAAATTTATTAATGGACGACATGGCATGTCTGGCTGAGCATCGGACAACTAGTACAAGGGTCGTGGGTTCAAAACCAGACACTTTTTAATCCTTTTGAGGAAGAATTAAGTCATTTCTCTTAATCTAAAGAACCAAATGAATTGTATAAAAATTTATGGTTAGGTAGTTATTATGTGAAACGTGGACTTCAGTTATCATCTGACGATAGCCGATAAAAATAACCGCATAAACCCTTCAATACGCATCCTCACCAACTAAGACAGAAATAATTTACCCGTATTTACTCCACTTGCTCACCAGGTGGAAAATCCGACAACAAGAGTTACGGCTGCCCGATATACAAGAAGCCGTCCCGTACCGATCGTAACTTCATTGCAGAGGTCAACTTGAAGACGGTGGTCAATCCTGACCATTGGGTTCTCCGTGGGGTGGCGCTGCTGTGCGATGTAAAGTAGTTAGGTCGAGAATACCACTGTAATAGTACGGTCGTGTTGCCAAATGGTTAACGCGACTGATACATATACCTACTTCTTTACAAAAACGGTCCGAGTAACGACCCACCATAGTTCGAAACTTTGTTTGATAAAAAAAAATAAAAAATGCCACTGTAATTGTAGCTCACTTGTATACTTAATGACTTAATGGTGAACCACTGTTCCTTGTGTTTCGTAGTTTTGTAGTATTATTCATGTAGCGTATCAGTGCACAAATAAATATGCAGTATTGTATGGCTGGTCATGTGAAATACTTCGCTGCTTTGTTCATGGCATTTATTGTACCAAACATGCCTCAATGCGGACATAACCGGATACAATTATTACCCAGTGGACTTTAGAATAATCATATTTTATCCCTGTGAATGCGACACGCAAGGGTGCGTTATCACACGGGCAATCGTCAAAATATCACGCTCACACCGACGGTTTAACGCAGGTATTGCAGTGTGCTGTGTAATGATTGAGGCGTAATATTAAAACAAATTGGAACCCGTGCTACTCAATAGCTTGGCGACATGCCTGTCACCAGCTTGACAGAGAAAAACAAAAAAATGGGGTAAAATCAATATGTTTTTCATTCAGATTCGTAAGCCACTTATAATTAATGCTAACTTTAAAATCGTAATAAAGTAAAGAAATGCTATACATCGGTGTGTTGTAACGACTGTCCTTTTATTTCTTGTTACTATGTTTATTATCGCTGTTGTGCCAAATGTAAGCAAACAGTAATATGAAGTGTACCAGTTCGGACGTGTTTGATTCTTAACTCGTGTTACGTCACAATTATTCGCTATTATAAGCGCTGTTTCGCGACAAACTATCGCCTACGACCATACCACGTTGAGAACACCCCATCTCGTCCGATCTGGGAAGTTAAGCAACGTCGGGCCCGGTTAGTACTTGGATGGGTGACCGCCTGGGAATACCGGGTGTTGTAGGCGTTTTATTATTGCTAATCCGCAATCCATTAATTAAACAATTTACCAAACCGGCAATCGTCAGATCACATTTATTACTTTAGGCATATTTTAAACTACGGTGTAGATCAGGCATGGGCAACATATGGCTCGCGGGCCAAGTTCTGCCCGTGAAGGAATGTAGACTGGCTCGCAGACTGTATCTAACCATACCCAGTAATAAGGCCCTTGCATTAGTAAATAAATATGTGATTAAGATATTAAATACTACTAAAATGTAATAATTCGACCCACCAAAGACTTCACTAATGAAAGAAACAACGGTGCGACTACTGCAGGGCAACCTTTTAAACACAGTGTGCCAGTATATTAATAATATCATAATAAAAAGCAACTTCGCGTGCCAATCATCGTTATGTTTGTTTTGCATATTTAACTACCAAATTTGAATATGATTAGTTGTTGATTTGCACGCAGTAAGAATGGTAAGACTGTAGATTTTGTGCCGCGTATACAAATTTTGAGTTTAAACATGCTTATAATATAGAAGTTTGCGTGTGTAGCACTCAGCTAACTTCAAGTAACCAGCTTGTAAAAAGCGCCATACGTGCGCGTCAAATCAAGCGACGTGCCATGGAAACTTCTCAAACACGCGTGGGGTTGCCGACCCTTGGACGACACTATAATGGTTATGCAGGCCAGGCCTTAAACTGTGGAAATAAGGTTTGCCGATCAGCTTATGGGAAACAAAGCAAAGTTCAACGAGTAATATCCTAAATACTTGCTTCCTTCTTATAATGGCCCATACAAAATTATAGTGATGCGAGGCCTCTGGAAATTGCTTGCGGCCTGCGGACTGAAATGTATATCCTTTTCCCACAGGCTGAATACGATTGAACACAGCACAATATCGGGATTGTTGGAACATAACAATAGATTGCTCTGCTATAAATACAACCCATCTACATAAATTCATTCACTTTAGAAAAACACCAAACAAGGTAAGTTCGTTTCTGTGGTTTTTGTCAATGATTAACTTTGAACTTGCAGATGAACAAGTTATTGCTCGTGCTACTTTTTCTCAATTGTTGATGATGGCAAAGGAAGGGGTGGTTGCGGATCACAACATGCCACCGGTTCCGTATACTTGGGGTAAGTGTCCTATCCAGTGTTGTATCCTTTGTTCGGGGCGTTAACATACGGGCAAGCAATTGTTGGATTACCTCGCGCCCACCGTCGGGTTATTGCAGTGAGCTGTCAATGAATGAAACCTTCATTTAATTTGTCTCAGAACCCGTTAATCCATTAGGTTTTAATCCAAAAACCTGTGATTGATATACAATTTTAAAGGCTGGGATAGGTGTCATCTATAACTACGGCTCTTATTAATTTTAGTTAATAGAATGTCGATTAAAATTTCAAAAAGTGCAAAAGTTTGTCGACCCCTGGGCTAGACATATAATGAAGTGAATTTTTTTTAGATTTCGACCATTTATTTGAAGAAGATCTATATAATGCTGAAGGTAAATGCATAGTTAACCTAATGTTAATTCGTTATAAAACTAGCTTCCAACTAGTCGCGTTTTTTTATTCGTTGTAAGTTAAAACATGCCGCACTAAAGACATATTTTAAACATTGCTATAATCTAAAGGCAAGTAATTATCAAATTTTATACACATGGTCATTGAATGTTTAACCATCCGTCTGCGGTGTTACAACCTGCCCTGCTTTCCCACAAAAGGCGCACGTTATATACAAGCTATTTCATTTATCTAAAATGCACATTTCAGATCTCGCTAATCGGCTTGGACTTGGTCTAGATTGATCAAGATATCACCTGAAAAGGTTTGTATATATTTTTCTAACCAAGAGTCACAAATTTATTGTATTGAAACCTTGTGTCAGAAATTGTCATGAAAGTTCTGGTTGAGAACGCCATCATACATGCCTAAAATGCTAATTGCTGGTCAATGACACATACTGTACAGCTTCGTGCATATTTAAAGGACTGGAAACCACTTCGCTGTCTCAATTGGGTTTGAATATCGAACAACATTTCTTTTTCAAGCTTAAAATGCAGTTTTGGAAATGAGTGTCGTAAAACCGGCGCGACATTTTTGTCCTGTCACACAATCATGTCCGACCAATTAGTCTGGCGATTTAGTGCGACGTCTTTCACCCAAAAGTTACGGTTCGAAAGTAGTCAGCAGCTAGTCGGTTGTGTCTTAGTGCAAGAAAGGTAACGTACTTAAACTAAATCCAGCGTATTAATGGGTTCTACCAAATTGAAGGAGCGTGTCTATCATATACAACACACTGCAATAGCTCCAGTAACCCTACAGTGGGCGCGAGGTGATCTGACGATTGCCCGTGTGATAACCCCTTAGGTTTTTCCCATTCATTTGGACTAACCACCAATTTTATTTTACAGACAAGGAAAGGAAAAAGAATTTATCAGAATTGTTCCTTGAAATCTTAATTGCAAATAAAAACAAACCGAAATCACATTGTTGTGTTAAAAAGTCTTTATGCTTCAATTAAGCTTAAACAATATTCTGTGTCACCGTTATTGGTATAACCCATGTTGTCCTATTACTAGACATGCGATGTAGAATTAATACTATTAACCTGTTAATTATGGGGAACATAAACAAGGTATTATAAAATAAACGTAGTCTTAGTCAGCAAGTACCAGATACTGTGTAAATAAAAAAATCTTTAAGATTGGCTTATTATGTGTTACCATTTTCGAGGACTAGCCACGTATCGCATGCATCACATACCCATTCATGCGTTTCAATTGGTGATGCATTCATTGACGTATTAATTAAACTGGGGACAGAACACATACCATCTAGCCTTCTTTTGGGGTTGCCACTTCGAATAAAATACAAATCAATGCATAGATTGAAACATCAAGATTTTCAATATGAATTGTATGTGCAGTGATGAATCTTAGTTACACTAGAGAGTGTCCGTCGTGCTGTAAAGTTTTGTAATAATCGAGCATTCCTTCGTGAAAAAAATGTGATGTATGTGCATTTCCTCTGGCTGTTTTGTTGGGAAATGTTGTCGATGTACGAAGAGGCACTAGCTCGAAATTGTTAGGACAAAATTTGAATGATTTTGGATTGCAGATCCAACCTTCAATTTCAAATTGTAAAAAATATAAGACTTCCAGCGACAGAATTGTTAAGTAACAGCCCTTTTTGTGTGGTTGGTTTGCATTGGAGAGATTGGGAGAATGATCAGTGTAATGTGTCTCGATTATTACAAAACTTCACAGTGCGGCGGACACTCTTTAGTTTAACTAAAATTCATCACTTCACATATATTTTACACTTTTTTGTGATTATTTCGAGCTGCAGGCTTCTTAAAGTGGCCTCATTTCTGTTTAATTATGGGTCCCACTTGAAAAAATGGGACACATATTGTTTATGTCCGTTTTTTTTTTCGTTTTTTTTTCTTTTTTTTCGTCAAACGCTTGACAGGCATGGCATGGCGCCCCGACATCTATCAGAAGGAATAATGGGATTGCAATGAAATTTAGTGATTTGTTGGACAACATGGTCTAGATATGCAAAAACCAAAATTTTAGGTGATAAATTCAGGGGAATTCCCCTGAGACGTTAAAAACCAAAACGGCATTAAAAAAAAGCTTATTTGGGCATAGCCTTTAAACGACGCTTCCATTTTAAATAAGATTTGCTGGAATGTAAGTGCATTTGTCATTGATTTAACAGTTAAAAAAAATAAAAAAATTACCTAGGGAAATACCCTAAAAATAAGATTTTGTTCTCAAATCATGATTGTGACAGGCATGGCATGTCGCCCCGACATCTACCAGAAGGGTTAATAAAATCGCAATAAAACTCGGTGATTTGTTGGACAACATGGTCTAAATATGTAAAAATCAAAATTTTGGGTGATAAATCTAGGGGAATTCCCCTGGGACGTTAAAAACCAAAACGGTAATTTTTTCTAAAAAATAGCCATGTTTGGGCATAGCGCTTGAACGACCGATACAATTTGAATCAGATTTGGTGGAATGTAAGTGCATTAGTCACTGATTTAACAAAAAATACCCAGGGAAATGCCCTAAAAATCGGATTTCGTTCTCTAATTATGATTGTGACAAGCATGCCATGTTGCCCCGAAATCTAGCAAAAGGAGTAATGAAATCGCAATAAAAATTTGACATTTGTAAGAGAACATGGTCTAGATAAGCAGAAACCAAAATTTTGGGTAATGAATCTAGGGAAATTCCCCTGAGACGTTAAAAACCAAAACGTGTTTTTTTTCTAATAAATTAGCTTTTTGGGGCATAGCGCTTAAACGGCTGCTCAGATTTGGTTAAATGTTAGACCACTAGACACTTTATGCCAATTAAAAGAAAGAAAACATCTGCTTAGGGTAATTCCCCTAAAAACGAAGATATGTTCCTGAATTATGATTGTGACAGGTATGCCATATCGCCCTGACATCTCCAACAAGGAGTCGACAAATCACATTAAAACTTTAAGAATTGTTACATAACATGGCTAACATATGTAAAAACAGAAACTCATCTACTAAACCTAGGAGAATTCCCCGAAACCATGAAAAAATAAATCGGGCTGTTTTGGCAATTTAGCTTTATTTTTATTACAGCGCCTAAAAAGGTTTAATTTAAAACATTTGAGGTAAAATCTTCATAAATTAAGATGTTTATTCTTTTTTAACTACACATTAAAAAAAAGTTTGGTTGGACAACTATGGGACCCATGCGTTTATGCTAGCAGAAACAAACTACATACTCAGTGTATAAAATACAAATTGTGCTTAGGGACCCTGTAGCATGAATATATACAAAATGTGTTTTACAAATGGTGGTGGTTAAACACGTGGTTGACACTCTCTATTTATAATTATTTTTATTATACTTTGGTAAAAGTTACATTTGTAACATTTTCAGCGGAATTCAATTTTAGTGTTTTTTCTTGTGGACCCCAGTGTCTCGGCCTAGACCTCCACTTTTAGCCGGCACTTCCATTGCATGAGTCTCTTTGTCGCACACTCCGAGAGAATGTATTGATTTAGCTCTAACAACTAGAATACCCTTGTTTAATTTGTATAGGAACAGTAGAATAGGATAATCATGTTTAACCCCGTCAGTGGCAAAATGCAATGATGTGTTATCACATGGGTAATCGTCAGACATCCTCACCCCAGAAGATTAAACGTGATTGGTTACTCCGTTCCGTTTTTTATGGAGCGAAGTTTGTTCAAAAAGTAGCTGAAATGGCTGCTGGCTCCTAATCGGACGCGCTGATGCACTGACTGACTTCGACTAAATAATGTAATTTTATCGTTTTACATATTGTTTGCAAATAGCCTACTGTTATTTAATCTTAATAAATAATCAACATTATTCCAATATCTACCCTTTATTTATAATTGTTGATATATGACACAATAAAATTATCAGGACAACAATTAGTTTACGACTGAAACACATCTACTAAGCAAAAACAATTAATAATTTCCTTGAGTCACGTTTATCAAAGGCTATTGGTATTAAATAGCCAAACAGATCAAATAGCTGATAATTTTACAATACTGACTTATGGAATGCACATTAAATAAACAACTACTGAATACACCACAGGTACATTTACTAAGTATACAACATATATCTAAATCTTGGAGATCCAAAATCTTTATTATTCTACGGTTCATATCGAGAATGTTCTACCAGTACTGTTGGCGACTATTGTATCCAGATGCTTGATTCATCGGCTTGCCATCACCGTATGATCCGCGGTTATTGTCCTGGCCATAAGTTCCTAGAATTCTGTCGACTGTGTGAGAATACCCGATTGATGGACCATCGTTGAATTGCACATTGCGGTTGTAGGTTGATTTGTATTGGTCTCGCTCAGATCCGTAGTAAGAACTACGTCTATCACCATTGTGTTTGTATCCATTAGCAAGGTTGGACTGAGCCAGCACCATTCCTGATCTTGATGGTAAGTAAATCTGAAATTCAACCAGAAGTAAATCATTTTGCCATACCACGCCTGATATATAATATATACAACCTACCATCATTGAGTTGGGATAAAGTGTTCATTCTTTGAGTGGAATTCAGTATTGGCTTGGTTTCTGCTATGCCCACCGAAGCAATTATCAGCCGTATCTAACAAGATCTTGTAACTGTAAATGGAAATAATTTATATGAATGCCCACCAAGAGACACTTTGTACAAAATAATTATTAGTTTTTATCATACCTTCCACATTGTCTAACTGGTATTTTGTAATCCGGATAACTTTTCGTTGGATGAAAATTGAAAACAAAGATAAGCCCAGCTCGTTCGAACACAATCACTTTATCTTCCTCGTGTGTTCGTGTCACCACAGCCTGTGATAAAGTTGGTAACATCGGAATAAAGACGATCTGCGTAAAGATGACGAACCTGGTTTGATTTGAGCCATCCGAATCTCTCTTCTGTTTTGTTGACAGCTCGATCGAATCGGTTCAAATATTTGTACCTCATGCTGGTTGTCAGCCAGATGGAACTGTCTTCGAGAGAAATGATAATTGTCGTTGTTTGATGGAGATGGAAGCTCAACCCAGTCTGGATGTCCGAATTCATTACCTGGGTACGACAACTCGGTTATGCGGCTTGTTTAGACACAAAAATGTTCACTCACCAATAAAATTAAGAAATCCTTGTCCAGCAAATGCATGTGTGAATAGACGGCTCATCTTGTAAAGACTTAAACCATGATCCAATTGTGGAGTCATTTGTTGAGACTCGGACATTGGGGAATCCCCAATCAATTTACGGCTGAGTGTCATGCGACCAACTTCGTTCTGGCTCAAAATTAAATGTTATAATTTGGTTCGAACTACTAATAATAAGGATATCAAACCTGTTCATGGTTCTCATTGAACATGATCTTCTTCTCAGCATTTTGATTTTCCTCGAGCATTTGTCGGATGAAATGCATGTTCCACTCTTCATCACGCATCTCATTGAACAGCTGTTTAAATAAAAGATGTTTAAGAATCGATTGAATAGTATTACAAATTAATAATTTAATCTTACTTTTGCCCAAACGTTTGCTGCATCTTTACAAAGTCTGTAGTCAAATCCAAGCCCTCCTTCACGCACTGGTCTGCTAAGAGCTGGCATTCCTTGAACATCCTGAGATGTTAAATATCGATTTGAAGTTTAATTCAACATATTTACAGGTATATCGTACCTCAGCAATCGTTATCAAATTTGGGTAGAAATTATGAAAAATGTCATTCATTAACATCAGGTAAGCCAATCCATCTGTTCGCATTTGCCTACCGAAGTATCGCTTGTAGTCTTGGGTGCAGAGGTGATGTTGATCTAGGACATTTTATTGTTAAGATTCCTGAATAGATAACGTTTACGTGAGAGACCAACCGGATATTGAAGGATCTTGAAATATCATTGTCGACAATCCATTGAATCGGAAACCATCAACATGAAATTCGTTGACGTAATAACGCAACTGTGACAGAAGGAATCAAAGGCTCTCCCATCTGCAAAGTAATTCATTTACAGAATTACTAAAGTGGTTAAATTATATAAACCTTACTTCTTATAATCAAAAATTCTAGTATCGTGTTGATTGTTGAATCCTTGTGGACCATCATCAAAATAGCAACCATCCGTTCCATCAAACATGTTCAATCCATCTAGAACATTCTTTGAAGCTTCTCCATGCATCACATCTAACATTACGTAGATCCCCATTCCATGAGCAGTGTCCACCAACTCTCTAAACTTTTCAGGAGTTCCGTATCGACTGTAACAGCATGAGTGTTGAAGAAAAAAGTATACTGTAAACTGAATCTGTAATGGTTACCTTGAAGCGGAGAAGTAGTTGGTGACTTGGTAACCCCAACTTGGATAGTAACAATGCTCGACTACAGCCATGAGGAGAAGTGAGTTGTACCCTTGATCCCGGATGTGAGGGAGGATATTGGAAGTGAAATATTGGTAGGTGGAAATTTCACATCGTTCCGATGCGATCCCGATGTGAGCTTCGTAGATGCGGAGTCGATCTGGTTTGCGCGGGCGAGTGTGAGTTATCTAGAGAAAGATCGTTTATGAGATTCCACTATTGCGTAATCCTACCAGGATCGTACCTGGAATCTTTGGGAAGATGGAGGATTCCAGAACTTCCACTTGAAACCCTGATTATGGTCACATTGAACGACATACTTTGCCCATGGAGATATTCGTTCAATTGTTTGGTTGTCCTTTGTTTCAATCACGATCTATGGAACCATCGATTAGCGTGCACTACTCACTTTTAATTCCAATGCTATTTTAAGCTCACCTTAAGTTCACTGCAATGACGAACAGGTCACGACCCATCTCGATTTGCTGGAATAAAGAGTTCCCACTTGCCAAACCCAACCTCACGATATTGAATGAGATTCCAGTTGTCTGTATATCTTTTTGTTAGTGGTTTGAATAAGTAAAACATGGCAAATTCTTACTGAGTTCTCCTTTAAGATAGACGGCTCTGGCATTGGGAATCCACTCCATGCATCTCACTCTCCCATCTTCCATCATCACCACTCCAAAGTCCTTGTATCCGTGAGTAAATCGATCAAGTCCTTCCTCCCTCTCAATCGCCATCTTTGTTTTCTCAAACATGCCGTATCTTGGCGGAGATTAAATCCATCAGTCCTACATCTTTAAGTTATTTAAACTGTTTCTTACCTTGTCCGAATGTCAGCTTCGTGCATCCGAAGTTGAGGGTAGTCTCTGAAGAGGTTCTCAATAGAGGGAACTCCCCACTGCTGCATATCTTGGTTGTTGAAGCTTGTGCTTTCCATGTTGAGGTTTTCCGTGAAGCTGAAGATGTGTAGCATTTCGTATGGTATATATTTGTTTTAATTTATGTCTAAAATATTTTGTGTTTTAACGTCGTTTTTTTGCGTTTCAAGTTTACCGACTCTCACGTTTTATTACTTTATACGTACTTATCACCTTGTACGGGCCTTTTGTATTTTTGCCGTTTTAATCATTAACATAGTTTTTCCACCCAATTCCCACAGTTAGTCAAACGTGCAGATGTGAAACGTCTCACACGTAAACTTTTCGCACCTTGTAAATTCCCTATATATTCTGGAAATTTAAATAACCCACAAATAACCTACAATAACGTAATTCAGACAAGATAACTTACGTTATGCTGTGTGACGTACTTAGTAACTCGCTTCGCGAATAAACCGCATATTTAATGAGACGCAAAATACAACTACAGTGAATCAAGAGTTATAGACTTCGAGTTTGAGATCTATAGACATTACAAATTGTGACTGCCATAATATTTGGTGGGTGTTCTGTGGAAAGTAGATTTTCCGCTGCGCAGCTCGCGAGAGACCGTTAGGCAGCCAGCCTAAACAAGTTCAGCTAACGCCTCGGTCAGTTAAACGACAAAAGAAAGTGCGAGCCCACATTGTTGAGCCCGACGTGATAATGGACACGCACCTTACCGAAACGAACAATTTCCGACGTCAACTTCAATTCGAAGTTTCGAGTACATTGGCAACGACGAGTGGCCCAACGCAATTTATCTAAGAAGCAAATTCAAAACCAAGCAACTTCAAGCATCTAGTAAGAAACGCCCCATTTCGCTGGACGAAGTTGGTGACTATACAACAAGACAACGCACTCTATTCAAATCAAGTTAATAAGCATCGTCTCCGCCGACGAAAGAAGAGAATACGCAAGACGACGTTCCCTTTACGAATTATGAAAGGGTTGTATTATTATTTTTGTGGCTTGTAGGTTATTTTTTGTAAGTTTTATTATTATTTTTTTATACTATATGTAATTATTAGTCTGCAACGATTGCAAATACTAGTGTTTCCGGTTTGGTTGGATGGTACTAGGCTACTGCAAGAATGCATAATATCGGTGTTTTACTCTACAGACTTCTTTCAAACACGAAGAGCAAACGCGCCGTCATCAATTGCTACATGCACTCCATCTTAAACAAGGTCAGTAACGCTTTTGCGATTATGCTATCATGAGCTTGAGTCAATGATGCCATGCTGCGCCAACCCATCCGGTATACTAGGCGCATTTACACGTCGAACGACGTTTGTTTTGTTCGTTCGCGCCAGATTTACAATGTTACCGCCGACAAGGCGTTAGTTTTCTTTTAATCGCGCCTCACGCAAATTATGCGTCTCGTTCATGCGATTATATGCTCGTTTTTAGCAGCGGCTTGAGGTTTGTTTCTTTTTCTGCGAAGTCTGATCGCCTCTACCCTGCGCATTTGCGCTCATGCTGTGTAAATAAGTGAGCGTACCCGCTTCACAACGCCACAGTTTATTAAACGATACCAGCGTACTTCCGTATAGCTATGGTAATCGCGCCGCATGTAAATGCGATGTCTAATTGTCTAATCGCCTCTCAGTCAATGTGTCGGATGTTCCGAACCGAATATATTTCGTGTGTAAAACAGGCTTTTACAAACACCGCACAGTAATGACGAGACACGGCTTATGTCCTGCTTACTAAAAGTTTTCTTTTGTTTGTTGATGGAAATACATCCGCGCAAGATTATTTCCCTGATTCGTTACGAGTCGTAAAACCTACATATGACAGGTCGCTCGGTTTTTGTTTTTGCGTTTTTATTAATTGCGCTTTCGTCGCATAAAGCGAGATCATCGCTGCATTTATTTCATGCTCACTCGGTAGTGAGTAACCAGGCGTACACGCCTTGGTTTATTAGCTGGCAAAAGTATAAAAAATATGGCTCATGTGATGCAAATTGTGGCGTTGCTACCTTGAATGTGAGATGTCACTTTCACTACATATTAGATAACATTTATCACGCATTAACATACATGACACCAGATTTTAATGCACGATTGCACAATTCTAGCTTTGTACTTAATTCTCCCAACCAGGTTATTCTAGTTTTTGCAGGATAAACGTGTGTAATGCTCGAAACTTCGTGAGATCGTTCACCACATGACTTCGATTGTTATTTCGACTGAACATCCGAAATGCTCAACGAGACCGTAATTTTATTTTCTCAAACTTAACAAAATGTGGAAAAAATGAGATGTTGTAGCATTTCGTATGGTATATATTTGTTTTAATTTATGTCTAAAATATTTTGTGTTTTAACGTCGTTTTTTTGCGTTTCAAGTTTACCGACTCTCACGTTTTATTACTTTATACGTACTTATCACCTTGTACGGGCCTTTTGTATTTTTGCCGTTTAAATCATTAACATAGTTTTTCCACCCAATTCCCACAGTTAGTCAAACGTGCAGATGTGAAACGTCTCACACGTAAACTTTTCGCACCTTGTAAATTCCCTATATAATTCTGGAAATTTAAATAACCCAATGATAACCTACAATAACGTAATTCAGACAAGATAACTTACCGTTATGCTGTGTGACGTACTTAGTAACTCGCTTCGCGAATAAACCGCATATTTAATGAGACGCAAAATACAACTACAGTGAATCAAGAGTTATAGACTTCGAGTTTGAGATCTATAGACATTACAAATTGTGACTGCCATAATATTTGGTGGGTGTTCTGTGGAAAGTAGACTTTCCGCTGCGCAGCTCGCGAGAGACCGTTAGGCAGCAGCCTAAACAAGCTCAGCTAATGCCCCGGTCAGTAAACTACAAAAGAAAGTGCGAGCCCACAGATGCTTTGAATAAAGCTTGAATCCAATGATGATGTCATTGCTTTGTGGCATCTCGTTATATAGCAAGAATTCCAATCAATACAAGATTAATCATGTCAGTTCATGTAGTTGAATTAAACTTAAGTTTATTATATACTTAATTACGGTATTGCGCTTCATTAATTGCATTGTTAATTTAAATTCGCTTATCCTTTAATATGATGGAATAAGAACAAGTTTAGCTATCATCTTGCAAAAAAACAAAACTGTTAAAATCGGGTTAAAACATTCAGCAATGCCAGGTAGTGTTAGGGACACATAAAAAGCCTACGACACAAATCCAAGTACTAACAGGGCCCGACGTTGCTTCACGGAATGTTCTCAAAGTGGTATGGTCGTAGGCTTTATTTTAGCGCGAAACAGCGGTTATACTCGCGAATGATTGGGACGTAACACGAGTTAAAAATCAAACACGTTCGAACTGGTACACTTCATATTACTGTTTTGGTTATATTTTGCTCAACAACGATATATAATTGTAATCACAGAAAATAAAAGGACAGTCGTTACAACACACCAATTTATACGCATTTCTTTACTTTATTACGATTGTAAAGTTAGAATTTAAATAGATTTCTTTCGTGCTTATGTTATGTTTTCCGTGTTACATTCCGTAGTTTTAGATATTTTGTTAAACTTACACGAAAAAGGTGTGTAAAGTTAAATTAAACTAAATCCACTTTACAATAATAAAGTTTGCCCAGATACGATAATAATCGCACAAGGAGAATGCGAAAGAGCATTTATAATAGAAAATGACTGTGATGTAAATCTAGTTTATCAAACACTGCTGTTGTATTACAGTTCGTATTACTGGATTATTTGTAATTACCAGAATTATAGAATAGACATATGAGTAGCAATATGATATAACTTTAAACGTCGTTACAACAGGACAAGTGGAACATTTTCGTCGATTCATTCCATTCGGTACGCTGACTGGGGAATGCAATGTAATGCATTTGATGGAAAAAGAAAATAAACCCTAACATGAAATTCCACCAGTGGTTAAAAAACCGTTAAAAACACACTTTCAAGACATTTAATTATTTTTAGTGCAAGAACAGTTATTGCACTATACTTATTAAAGAAAGCACTTTAAGTGTAGAACATTACTGCACTAGAACATATCTAAATAAACTAATTTATGATAGTGATAGTTATTTAAGTGTATATGCTCCAGAGTCAACTAATAAAAGAAAAAACGGCGCCACTACTGCAGGGGTCGGTAACCTTTTAAACACAGTGTGCCAGTTTATAAATAATATTATAATAAAAAGCAACTTCGCGTGCCAACCATTGTTATATTCGGTTTGCATATTCAAGTAACTAATGTGAACATGAGTACTTGTTAATTTGCACACTGTAAGAATGGTAAGACTGTGGATTTTGTCCCTCGTATACAGTTTGGAGATTGCACATGCTTATAATATAGATTTTTGCGTGCGCGTCAAATCAAGCGGCGTGCCATGGAAACCTCTCAGACAAGCGTGGGGTTGCCGACCCTTGGACGACACTATAATGGTTATGCAGACCAGGCCTTAAAGTGTGGAAATAACGTTTGCCGATCAGCATATGGAAAACAAACCAAAGTTCAACGAGTAATATCCTAATATTGCTTCCTTCTTATTATGGCCCATACAAATTGATTGTAATACGATGCCTCTGGAAATTGCTTGTGGCCTATGGACTGAAATCTATACCCTGTGTCCAAAGGCTGAATACGATTAAACACAGCACAATTTCGGGATTGTTGGAACATAACAATAGATTGCTCTGCTATAAATACAACCCATCTACATAAATTTATCCACTTTAGAAATACACCAAACAAGGTAAGTAGTTCGTTTCTGTGGTTTTTTGTCGATCATTAACTTTGAACTTGCAGATGAACAAGTTATTGCTCGTGCTACTTTTTCTCAATTTGTTGATGATGGCACAGGAAGGCGTCGATGCCATATTGCCGATTTTCTTTTTTCCTTGGGGTAAGTGTCATATCCAGTGTTGTATCATTTGTTCGAAAATACTTTAAATAAAGGGAAAACATCCACGATTGATCATATTACAGTGGTGTTTGTAGAATAGAATTATAATGTATAACCTAGTGAATGAAAAAGTGCACGGGGATTAACACTCGGGCAATCGTCAGATTACGCCGCGCCTCCCGTTGGGTTACCGTAGCATATTGCAGTGAGCTGTACATGAATGAAACCTTCATTTAATTTGTCTCAGAACCCGTTAATCCATTAAGTTTAAATTAAAAAACCTGCTGGTCGCTTTTACAGCTATTGTACTAACCGAGTAAATATGACCAGCCTGTTCAACAATAAATACTGAAGATTTAATATCTTAAATATATTATGACTGTAGATTTGTATTGCCTCTTACGCTATATTATTTTTGAATTACATTGTCCATTCTATGCGTTGCAACATTTGGTTTATTTTACGAAATTTGCTTTCGTTTTTTTCGTTTTAAATCATCGTTATGTTTGACACATTCGTTTTTATTACAGACCAAATACCAAAACGAGGTAGGTGATTCATTTACAATTTTATAGGCTCGGCCAGGGGTCGTTTACCAGCGGCCCCGGGACGAATGTGGCACTTATTAATATTATTGATACTGTCAGTGAGCGCCTAATAAGTTTAATACCATGCATTAGTGAAACAAATCGAAGTATGTTTTTATCTTACACAGTGTTGATTTCTATTTATGGCGAAAATATGATTAGTTTTGCGGCTTTCAGTGATTTTTATTTTGTGGAATATTTGTGAAATACGGTTGCACACCCCTTGGCTAGACAAATAATAAAGTGACAATTTTATTTTTAGATTTCGACCATTTTATCGAGGAAGATCTCTATAATGCTGAAGGTAAATGTATAGTTAACCTAATGCAAAGTCGTTATAAAACTAGCTTTCAACTGGTCGCGTTTTTTATTCGTTGTAAGTTAAAACATGCTGCACTGAAGACATATTTCGAACATTGCTGGAATCTACAGGCAAGTAATTATCAAATTTTATACACATGGTCATGAATGTAAACCATCCGTCTGCGGTGCAACCTGCCCTGCCTTCCCACAAACGGCGCACGTTACATACATGTTATTTCATTGATCTAAAATGCATATTTCAGATCTCGCTAATCGGCTTGATCTAGATTGATTAAGAGATATCACCTCGAAAGGTTTGTATATATTTTTCCGACCAGAAGTTTAAAATTTATTGTATTAAAACCTTGTGTAAGAACTTTTGGTTTGAATATCAAACAACATTTCTAATTAAGCTTTAAATGCAGCAATACAAATGAGTGTCGTAAAACCAACGTTAGATTTGTGTCCTGTCACACAATCATTTGGATTAACCAGCAATTTTTATTTTACAGACAAGGAAAGGATAAAGAATTTATCAAAATTGTCCCTTGAAACTTAATTGCAAATAAAAACAAACCAAAATCACATTACTTTGTTAAAACTGTCTTTATGGTTTCAATAAAGATTAGACAATAATCTGTGACACCGTTATTGGTATAACCCATGTTGTCCTATCACTAGACATGCGATGTAGCCTAGAATAAATATTATTAATCATTTATTTATGGGGAATATAAACAAAGTATTTAAAAATATGTTAAACGTCGTCTTAGTCAACAAGTACCAGATACTGCAGGGATCGGCAACCTTTTCATAGTCGCGGGCCAAAACCAAACTCAACATGATCTCGGCGGGCCGTAATAAATTTCTCAACTCTACATCAACTTTTCTACTTTTTGATAACATTTCAAGATTGCAAAATCAATTAGAAAAATATGGGTTTACTACCTGGTGACCAGTCAACTGGACCCCTTACAACTGAACCCCTTACAACTGAGCCCCTACAACTGAACCCCTTTACAACTGAACCCCTTTTAACAGAACCCTTTTAACTGAAAAGAGGGTTCAGTTGTAAAGAGGTTCAATTGAAATGGGTTCAGCTGTAAAGGGGTTCAGTTTAAAGGGGTTCAGGTAAAAGGAGTTCAGTTGTAAGGGGCTTAATTGTAGGGGTTCAGTTGTAAAGGGTTCAGTTGTAAGGGTTCAGTTGTAAGGGGTTCAGTTGTCATGGAACCTTACTACCTAGTATTATCTATTGTACAGGACTTTAGTTAGTAGAGAACACAATGCAAACATATATGAAATAACAAAAACGGTGTCTGTTGTGTCATAATGTTATATGTCATAATATGTGCCATTACGTCATAATGTCATAATATTACAATTGGATTGCTTCTACTCTCACTAATGCGCATGCCAAAAAATACACAAAGTTATTGCTTTCTCTCAAAGCATTTTCTTTGTTTGCACGCACACATTCTCAATAGACACGGTCAGGCGCATTTTTTATTATTGCCGCATAGATTGTTAAAATTCATCAAAATCTAAGATTGCAGATGACACAGTGGGCCGTATTCTATAATACTTCAGTAAGATATCTCGGGCCGGATGATTTTGCTTGGCGGGCCGGATGCGGCCCGCGAGCCGTAGGTTGCCGACCCCTGGCTTAGTAGATGTGTTTAAGTCGTAAACTAATTGTTGTCCTGATAATTTTATTGTGCCATATATCAACAATTATAAATAAAGAGTAGATATTAAAATAATGTTAATTAAAATGAAATAACAGTAGGCTATTTGCCAACAATGTGGAAACGATAATTGTTGCATGATTTAGCCGAAAGCAGTGCGTCCAAATAGGTAGCAGCAGCCATTTTTAGCTTTTTAAACAAACTTAGCTTCATAAAAAACGGAACGAAGTTACCAATCACGTTAAGCATTCTAGAGGTGTTACGGTTGGAACGAGGTAATCTGACTGGTATGCCCCGACGGTGGAAGCGAGTGATAACAAGTAATTGAACGCCACTGACGGGGACAAACATGATTATCCTATTCAAATTGTACGATCAAAATCAAAAAAATCAAACAAGTCCCCGTGTGCTTTACATAAGGCGGTTAACAAAATGCATATAATACGAACAGGGTCGACTTGATTGGACAAAAAATCACTTTGTTTATCTTCATAAACAACCTGTACGTAGTCTCTCTTAATTTAAACTACTCTATTGACAATGTGTGACCAGATTTCTAGGAAACCATATCATGTAATAAGAAAACACGCACGCAATTATTTGTCATGCATATATGATCTGGCATTGTTGTTGTATAATGAAATTCAGCAGGTGATGGATTAATAGACGCATTGGTGCATTGCTAGTTTTTTACCGCATTAATAAGCTGCATTTGCCCTGGCAGCCATTGGAAGGATGGACCATACGTTAATAACCTGCAAATGTAAACGACCATGGCTATAATCAATCAGGTGTGATGTAAGAATAAGCAAGTGGAAATACCGTATATAAGATTCTCAGTATTTATGATACAAATTTTCTACGGAACCATTCAAAGTCACTTAAACAGAGCTCTGTGTTAAAAACGAACAAATAATGTACCACATTGCATGCAAGAAAGACAAAAATATGGACTAACAAGGCTTTACAAACTATAAAACAAGTTCATGTTACAAGGTAAACAACGGTTTACACAGTTTAGTCAGGCAATAGGAGCTTTTAGCTTTTATTTTAATATCTGGTTGCTTGCACTTGCGGTGGCTCTTTTTGGATGAGTTAAGGTGTGGGCAATCAAAGATGGCCGAATGGATAAGATGTAATCAGTTTCTTTCACGATAACCGTGGTATTTAATCAACATTTTAAACATTTCAACACCAAGTACAGATCTAATATTTGCTAGTTTCAAAAAAATGACCATGAAATTCTTCATTCTGTTAGTCACCGTCTATGCTTTGGACAAAGCTGTATCGGGTAAGGTTTTGACACAAATGTATTTTCCAATTTTTAAACTTGAGGTATTTCAGAACTGCTATCGAGAGGAAGTTTTGATCTATCTCTTTCACAAAAGTCTCCTAAGAAAAAGGCATTTGTCCCTTACATGCTGTGCTTGGAAACTGTACCGATTCTAGTCGAAGCAACAGTTAGAAACAAAAATCAATCTGTGCTGCATGCATACCAGGCGAGAGTGACCGAAATCTTTATACACGGCTTCATACTTCAAATGGAGGGGACTCTCGAAGATGATTGGCAAGAGAACCTCATTGTAAATTGGATGTTTTACCCAGGTTGGTCGACTAACAGTTTGTTCCGAACTTCATTATGTAATATGAAAACATCATACGCATATAATTACAATGATAAACCTAATTGATTAAACATATAAGGTTTTAAATAGTATGTCGTGTTGTAGCGAGAGTTATCGTACGTAATTGGAAGAGGAAAAAACATTATCCGAACCATTGGATTAATTACACAAATATCTTCTTTAAAGGTTTCGGTATTATACAAAACAGAAGTTACATTTGGATGCATGAGCCAAGTACGTCACGAAAACAGACTCGGTCTCAAGCCGACTTATTCTGTCGAAATCTTAATGCAACGTTAGTGGACATTTTGGACAAGGAGATGTATGACGCAGTCTATAGTTACGTGATTGCAACAATGGTCAGAGTTGATAGATTGTCTGTTAGAGTTTGGCTAGCTCAGAACTACAATCCAAAGGTTAGTGTGAACACATGATATAATTATTAACAAGTGACGTGTTCAATTATTAGAATACATCTACAGCGCCCAGTCTTATTCACATGTGTTTAAAGTCTAACTACGCTTAAAAAACTACTTTTATTACATCATGTTCGTCAGGTTAGGTCATTTTGTTACCAAGCATTGTATCGAACCCGCATATTGTTTGAATGATGTGTAGTTTGTTCGTTGATTAAGTTTACAGCCTGACTACACATGTCGTTTAACGCGTATGCCACCCGTGTATTCATAACACATATTGTTATACTTCATTTTTTTCCTATACGACAGGCATGTCTGGTCGTCAGGTCATTGGGTAAAACGGGTTATCGAATCTGTTTGACATTTTAAAAATCCTTACTGGCATGCCTATAGTTTGCCTTGATATTTAATTTTTCTAAAAAAAACAAGGGGAATTCCCGCTATCTTAAAAAAAGTGTAAAGTTTAATTTATAAACGTTTTTGCGTTATTGTCCCAAACCTATCTTTAACCCTTAAAACCTATATTTAAGCCTCAAAACCTAAATTTAACCATCAAAACCTATCTTTAACCCTCAAAACCTATATTCAACCCTCAAAACCTATCTTTAACCCTCAAAACCTATCTTTAACCCTCAAAACCTATCTATAACCCTCAAAACCTATCTTTCACCCTCAAAACCTATCTATAACCCTCAAAACCTATCTTCAACCCTCAAAACATATCTTTCACCCTCAAAACCTATCTTTAACCCTCAAAACCTATCTTTAACCCTCAAAACCTATCTATAACATCAAAACCTATCTTTAACCCTCAAAACCTATCTATAACCCTCAAAACCTATCTTTCACCCTCAAAACCTATCTATAACCCTCAAAACCTATCTTTAACCCTCAAAACCTATCTATAACCCTCAAAACCTATCTTTCACCCTCAAAACCTATCTATAACCCTCAAAACCTATCTATAACCCTCAAAACCTT